>JASANC010003426.1:0-67237 GCA_030248135.1 Theristus sp. LFF4_11 | reverse complement strand
TATACAATTCATTACACCGGATTTGCTGCATTTTCACGAGTTTCACCACACTGCGGGGGTACTTCAAAATAAAATTCATGTTGATTGAACGCTAGATTCAACTCGCTAATGTTGACCTGCCCCAATAAACCGCACAACAGTGAATTGCAAAGCTAAAAAGCATAAAATGTACAATAATAAGCATGCAACAAGCAATAGCTCAGAGGATGAAAGTTTGAAAGGTATACGCGGTGTCGCATTTCAAAACAATGCACACTTTGATTTTGGCCCCAGAAATTAGCGTGCATATCTGATAAAAAGTTCTCTGTGTATGCAATACACGCATAACCAAGCGTATTCGGGGGTCAAACATTCGCGCTACAACGTGGCAAACCTGTTACCTGTTTTAATCTGTCTAGTCTAACCATTCTGTTTTTGTTTACCGGAACGTGAATCTGAAAAGCCCAAATCCAATACGAAGCACACACATGGTTATGAGCGGATTCACACAGATCACACTGGGTTGTTTTCAAGAAGTTTTTTCGGAGTTCCTGAACACGCAGTTTTTTTTTAGCAAAATTTAGCAAAAGATTTATTGTTGAAAAAGCAGTATCAGTGATACAGTAGACTTATACCGTATCAAAATACCCGTTGAATGCAAAGATGTGCGGTTTGCGGTCGTCCACAGCAGCACTGGTTGCACGTTTCGTCGTTTTATCAATGGTCGTCAGCAGAACGAATGCAAGTTAGTGGAAACTCCGAATTGTTGGGTCTCCGAATTTCATGCTGTTCATACAGTTTTATCGGAGTTTCCCGCTTTTTCGCGAAATACAATACATGGATGGATGGATGGAAACAATTTTCACGAAACTTCTCAAACCGTTCAATTCTCAAACCATCTTTGAGATCTTTGAGACTGTATTTCACTGAAGAAACACTCGGGATTTGCACCAAAAAAGTGCAATTCATTTTGTCATCAACTTGAAACTCGTTTGCAATTTTCAGAAAAAAAAGTCATTCATAACAAGAAATTTCACACGAGCAAAAACTGTATGTATGATTCGGTTTCTTGTTGTAGCATGTCAATGCTCGGACAGCGAGTACAGCGACGGCGTCGAGGAGGCGGAGTTGAAGTCGCCCGGCTATCCTATGGGGTACTGCGCGAATATGTATTGCGAAACGAGAATATTGCCCGGCAGAGAGGGCACCGCGATCGAGCTCGAGTTTGAGACGCTGCGCACGGAGCCGACGCACGATTTCGTCATGCTCATACAGACGGAGGACGGCGACGATGTGCAAATGGCAAAGTGAGGATTTGTTTTTGACAGTTTTTGGCTTTGATCTTCTTTTTTGTTGTTGTTTTATGTGGTGAGTGAGAAAAAACTCAAGCTCAAACTCAAATTCTGTTTTGTTTCAACTGAAAAACCAGTGGAGGCAATTTACTATCATGCGGATGCGCGAGCGAGCGCAGCGAGCGGAGAGCGCATCACGCATAATATGAGCCGTTATACCCCAGCGCGCTTTTTTCAAAATTGCTCGCTGCCTCCAGCGAGCACAGTATAAGCCACAAACTTGGTTCCGTGCACACGAAACGAACACCCAAAGTTGTGCTTGGAGCCGTGAAAAAATTTTTATCCGACTACTTTTCATACGCTGTAGACACGAAAAACCTATTCTGAAATTTATGTTACTTATTTTCCTTGGTATTTTTTTTTCTGGTATGTAATCAACATGTGTTCGCCCTTTCAATTTTTACCTGCGACACTTTCGCAGTCGAACAAAAATGTTCCCTGGGGTAATTCCACCCGGAGATTTTGAAAATTGGGTTAATTTTTTACCCAGACCCTGTTTTTGGGTAAAAAAATTGGGCATTTTTAATTGTTGGGAGGGTTTTCACCTGGTTTTAAGTGTTCGCCCCCACATCCTTTGAACCTTGCTCTTATCATTGCTTTCAGTGTTTTAATAAATGTGTCGCTGTTATTTGTAAATGCCGTTTTCAGATTACTGCTGAAATGATCATGATGAGTCGCTACACTGTATGTGCCTACGAATACAGTAGGTCACATTGACATGTTGGCCTACATAAGTCACAAAATAATAGGGCGTTAATTAAAGTTAACTTCACGCTCTTTACTGGCTTCTTCATCTTTGCCCGTTTTTCTTGGTAACATTGCAGCCTCTGGCCCGAAGAGTTGCGCCCCGTTCGATTCCGGTCCGAATATTTTTGGCCCGGACGATTCCCGCCTGAATATTTCCGGTCCGGACGATTCCGGCTCGGCGAATTGTCCCCAGAACGACCGATAAACTGCTGGGAGTTGGGAGGATTGATTTTTTTCGCATTCCACAATCAACCAACGCAATCGCAGGTTTTAAAATGATTGCAAAAAAGAAAATAAACTTCAGCCAAATCTAATCCCAAAACTAAGCAAAGTTGTTGTAGGTCTCCTAAGCCAAGCCTTTTACATAAAGGCTCTTCGGAAACGTGAGTTTTTGAAAAAAAAACTGTTTTTCCGTGATTTGTTTGATTTTGGATTCATCGAAGATCACGAAAAACGGTACAGGTGGTTTACTATTGCTCGAGAAACATTCGCCAGGCCGGAATTGTCCGAGCCCGAATTCTCCGAGCCGCAATCGAACAGGCCGCAATGAGCGGGCTGCAACTCTTCAGGACGCAATTAGAGAGCCGCAATTGAACATACGCCTGCGTGAATTGGTGCAAATGGGCTGAGTTTTGTCTTATTGGATTCGGATTTCACATTCTCCCATTCCCATTCCGTGACTTACGAAGCTTCACGACATTGACACACGTTGACATATAGTCGTCCTGGATAACTTGTAGTATTAGCTGATTGGCTGGTGGTTTTGCCTGAATGTGAAGTTCAAAAAAAGAAATTTAATCTTTTTTTATAGTTTTTGATTTTTGATGTGCGAGCATTTGTGAGGCAAATGGTCTTTTGCGGCCGAAGTATAGCGGCCTGAAGGATTGCGGCCTGGACGATAGCGGCCGGAGCATCGCGGCCTGGACAATCGCGGCCTGGAAGATTGCGGCCCGGGGCGATTGCGGCCTGGGAGGACTGCGGCCTGGGACAATTGCGGCGCGGGACATTTGCGGCCGAAGTATAGCGGGCTGGACTATAGCGGCCGGAGCGTCGCGGCCTGGACAATCGTGGCCTGGAAGATTGCGGCCCGGAACGATTGTGGCTTGGGAGGACTGCGGCCTGGGAGGATTGCGACCTGGGACAATTGCGGCGCGGGACGATTGCGGCCCACGATGTTTTCATGCTTTGTCACCTTTACAGGTCAAATTCTAGGGGGCTGGGGGGGGGGGGTTTTGCCCGCCAAAAAAAAAGTTCGAATCTATCTCTATCTGGGCTCGGCGACAAGGAAAGTTGAGAATGGAAGATTTCGATTTTGGGTTCTAAGAAAAAAATAATTACTAATCAATAAACAAGAAGACAACTTTTTTGGAAAAAAAATGAAAACTCGTGTGCGAGCATAACAATAGGAATAATATAACCAGTTGCGTGCGACAAAGACAATGACAAAGCACCAATATTTTGTGGGCCGCAATCGTCCCTGGCCGCAATCGTCCCTGGTCGCAATGGTCCCTGGCCGCAATCGTCCCTGGCCGCAATCGTCCCTGGCCGCAATCGTCCCTGGCCGCAATCCTTCAGGCCGCGATCCTTCATGCCGCAATCGTCCTAGGCCGCGATCCTTCAGGCTGCTATCCTTCAGGCCGCGATGCTTCGGCCGCAATGCTTCGGCCTCTATCTAATGGGCCGCAATCGAACGCACACCTTTGTGAAAGCGAACAGTTGGAATTTGAGTTCGAAAATTAATGCAAAACCTTTTTCTGATTTGGGAGGCACAGAAAAATAAAAAGCATCAGTTTTGCCGTTCCATGTCTGCCAAACTGGCTCCACAGCCATTTACAAATTTTCAAGGATGAGCAGAGGAGAAATACGATCTGGACAGTGGATCCTGGTCGCCGCCGCCGTCGTCGTTGCAAAACCAAAAATTCCGCCATCAAAACTGCTGCTTTTTATTTTTCTGTGTCTCCCAAATCAGAAACAAGTTTTTACATTAATTTCCCAACTCATGGGCCACCATCGTCCCGCGCCGCAATTGTCCAAGGCCGCAAACCTCCCAGGCCGCAATCGTTCCGAGCCGCAATCTTCCAGGCCGCTATTGTCCAGGCCGCGATGCTCCGGCCGCTATCGTCCAGGCCGCTATACTTCGGCCTCAATCGTCCCGCGCCGCAATTGTCCCAGGCCGCAATCCTCCCAGGCCGCAATAGTTCCGGGCCGCATCTTCCAGGCCGCGATTGTCCAGGCCGCGATGCTCCGGCCGCTATTATCCAGGCCGCTATACTTCGGCTGCAATCGTCCTGCGCCGCAATTGTCCCAGGCCGCAATCCTCCCAGACCGCAATCCTCCCAGGCCGCAATCGCCCCGGCCCGCAATCTTCCAGGCCGCGATTGTCCAGGCCGCGATGCTCCGGCCGCTATCGTCCAGGCCGCAATCCTTCAGGCCGCTATACTTCGGACCATTTGCCTCACAAATGCTCGCACATCAAAAATCAAAAAAAAACATAAAAAAGATTAAATTTCTTTTTTGAACTTGACATTCAGGCAAAACCACCAGCCAATCAGCTAATACTACAAATTATCCAGGACGACTATACGTATATTTTCCGAATATGCCCAAGCTTTTTTCTTATCAAACACGCGCTTCACCTTTCATTTTCATGGTGCTGGTTATGGAGTTTTATGTCTGTCTTTTTTTGAGTTCATTCATCTGCATCGAAAAAAAAACTAATTTGCCGCTGGCATATGCATGATTGTTTCGGTGCCAAGAGCTGAAGAAATTGACTTTTTGGTGAGAAATTACGTGCTTTTTTTAAATTTTAATAGCAATTTCGCTTTCTCTCCACAGTTCACAGTGCGTGTTGTTTGTTTTTTTACCGTGCACTTTGGGCTTTCTGTGTGCGCTGCGTGCGTTCACGATCTCCAAATTTCACGTGTCGTCAAATCGACGTCTTTTTACAGGATATTTATAATTTTTTTTGTTTATTGATAATGATAATGATTCTTAGAACTGCCTTACAGTCTGCTAGTGTAAAGTTTTTGACACAACAGTGAAACATGTGCTCAGAAAAAAGTTTTCTTGGCACAACACTGCGCCATACAGCAAACATGAACAAATTGTGAGCCAAGTTTTCCTTTTTTGGATTGAACTAAAAAACTGTAAAACGCTTGAAAAATCAATTCTTTTGCGAACACACTGAACATTGACGCGCTGCTTGAGTGGGTGCATTCGTCAAACGGTGTTGGTGTCGTTGTGGTCGTTGTCGTAGTTTGTGTCATTATTGCTGACATTCTTGAAGATGATGCTGTTGTTGTCGTGCAGCGTGCTGTTCTCAGTTTTGCGCCGTTTCCTGCGTGTTTTCATGTGACGCCGTCTACTGCTCGCCTGTTCACTGAGTTCTCTTGCACGTTTCCGACACAGCCAATAGCGTCGCGTCAGCACGTTCACGAATGAACGCCGGAAATTGCTGTTCATGCCTGCAAAATCAATGGCTGATGATAAAGTTCGGTTGTTGTCATTGAAACACGAATAATTAAGGCAACATGAAGGCAACATAAAGGCAGCTACTAAATTTGATATTGAAGCAAGTTACTAGCTAGCAAGTAAATTCAATTAGTGTGGTTACTTTAGTGTACCAACCAATTGCGTCGTTCAATTTAGTAGCAACATTTTTCCGCCTTATCCCAAGCAAACCCTATCCGCTAAAAGCAGGCAACAGACAAGCGTAAATGAGCGGATTCGCGCAGCTGTGCAGATAGCCGAGCCACGAGGTGACCAGATAGAGCACGATGTGTTCCGTGGCACGTGTACCGCACGTGGGGATGTCGTTGCACACGCCGCGGTAGATGGCCAGGCAGAAGTAGGGCAGCCAACACAGCACGAAGATTACTGCAAGCGGTATCAGTCAAGTGAATATGATGCAGATGATGTGTGAACCCAGCTGGAGTTTTTCTGCTATTACTCAACTCGGCAGAGAAACTAAAGCGAAATTCAGATATTTCCTGAGTGGGTATTGCTTTGAGTGTTGTTCAGAGCTCAATGTGTAAACATTCAGTCGGGCGATCGCAGTGTTTCTCAGTGGTTGTGCGCATTTTGCATTCATTGCAGCAGTCAAGTGCGCGTGTTTGTGGTCTGCCCTTCTCAAGGACGCACTCATAGTCGCAGCAACGATGCGTGTCGCCTTCGTCTCCTTGCGCAGTATCGCCTGCTCGCGGCGTCTGCGTCGTATGGCGCGGGTCACTTGCGTCGCGATCTTGCGCAGCTTCCAGCGGGTCGACGATGGACGGCGTGATTCGCTTTTCGGACTTTTGTTGCCGCCTCCGTTGTTGCTGCGACCCTGCAAAGTCTCAGTGGGACGATCGTGCACCCTGTTATATCATACACAGCAATGTCGCGCAAAAAAAGAACAAACCCATTAGCTAGGCTAGAGTGGTTTTAGGCCATCATTCCAAGCTGTTTTAATTTTGACAAGCTGTGTACCAGTTGCGGGCAAACTCGAGAATTGCTTGAAAAGAACTCAGCCTAGCTCAGAAATAGCTTAGCATTCGCCATTTATCATTTGTTGATCAGAATCCGAGTTTTGCCGATCGAATGCTACTGATGCGAATGCACACAGACACATTCGGCAGCAGTGTGCCTCACACAGTTGGCTAGGTCCAGCAGCGAGTGCATCACGGTCGACGAGCGCCGCGACGAGTTCAGCGAGCTCTCCGTGAGCGTGCTCGCGCCGCTGACGCACGACGCACGGCGGCCACGCTCGGCGGCACGCGCCACGCTCGGCACGTCCTCGGACGAACTGACGCACTCCGCTGCAAGCGTGAACCCAGTGTGCATGAATGAGACGGTGTGCTTGAGAGCATCTGTCGCTTACACGAGTTGCACGAGAGCGTCGATGCGTCGCACGAGGCGGAGTTGTGCGGTGTGCTCGCGATGCTCATGGACACGCTGCTGCTCATCAGCGGCATGCGCGTCTCATTCGCAATGCCGTTCACTGCATTCCGCTGCTCAGCAACACCGCTGCACTGCATGGCGCTCGTGTACGGACTGCACGAACTGGTGCTGTGCAGGCAACGATGTCCGTTGTACGAGTCGTGGTACATTTCCGGGTAGAGCAGCTTCGGCTTCGATCCGAAGTCTGGAACCTGCAGCAGACACGAGGCCGGTGGTGCGCTGACCACGCTCGGCGTGTCCGGAGTGAGCACAGTTGCTGCCGCTGAAAACGCTGAAAGTGGTGTTGATGTGGTTGATGAAATCAGCAAAAGTTCATGCAGGTCAACAAACAAACACTTTTTGTGCACCGAGTCGTTTGTTGATCTTCTTGTTGGTTTGCTTTTTTGTTATTAGTAGTACAAAACTGAATGGTGAATTAAAAGGATCTGAAAACTTAACTCACTTACCTTGTCTTTCTCTCTGTTTCACTTGGCCGAGTCCATCGTCACTCTGTGCGTGTTCATTTTGTTGTTCGTTCTCCGTTTGCTCGTCTGACTGCTTTTCGTCGGTTTCTTGGTGCATGTCCTGTTGTTTGTATTGTCGTGTTGCGATTTGATCTTCTTTCTCTTGTTTTTGCTGCGCTGCTTCTTTCGCTTTGTTCTGGCAGTCCGCACGCGTCACAATGATGGGCGTCGCCAACTGGCGTGGCTCGATCACTGCTGCCGTTTCGTGGAGACCTGTGTTTCACCTGGTGCACGTCTCTTACGCAATATTCAGCATACTTCGTTTGTATAAGGTTTTTGTACAGCTTGACGATTCATCAGAAGTTGAATATTATTTGAGTGAGAGGTGCGACGGATAGGTGCAAGCGACGCATTGAGGCTCATGGTGGACACTTTGAGAAATGGTTCAACAGAACTCGAGAAATAACACGGCAAAACCCTGTACTACGACTGTAGGTTGAGCGTGGGCGTCAACACTCAACCGACCCCCAGTGCACTTGCAAATGTGCATTACCACTGTCGAGCATTTCCACCGAGGGCGTCCTGAGCACATGCATGGTGCCACTTCTGAGTCGTGTGTCCTGCGTCAAAAGCGGCATGTTCGCAATGTCCGGCGTCGATCCACTCGTGTCCATCGGGCGCAATTGTCCGGACGCAAGCGACAAACGACGCTTCGGACTGTTCAGTCTGCAGTTGGTCGAGCTTTCGCTCTTTCTGTTGAGAAAGAAAAAAAATAGGACGGAGTGTGGATAGAGACAGGATGGATAAAGAAGAAAAGAGGAGGAAAGCGTTTGCTATTCGAGCAATCAGGCAGATAAAATCAATCATGATCATTGCGAAACAAAAGCTATCTGCAGAGAGACACTTTGGAAGAAAAACCGGGTGATTTTCGATTCCTGAACGGAATTCAAATCAAGCCTTTTTGCCCAGATTTCGTGTGCAGCAGTTATTTGTGAGTGTGACGCACCGTGATCCGTGTCGTGAGCGTACTTCCTCCACAATCACCTGCGGCAACACGACACTCGGCGGCGCGTTGTTGGTGTCCCCTGAGCCACGGCCACGCAGGAAGCCTCCGATTTGGCCGGCACGCACGCCGACGCCCATCATTTGACGCAGCATCGGAAAATGACGCCGCAGACGTCGGAACACCTGCGTGCAGTCTGTGGCGATGAAAGGACAGATGCATGAGGGATGCGTGCACGGGAGACTGGGGCAGCGACACGAGCGCCACGGCTGGTCAGTGTGGCGACAACCGACTAACCGCACGGGCCAAGTTCCTCCACGTGAACCATAGTGCGTAACGTTCACCACCAAATGTGGTGAACGCCGTCGAGGCCCGAACAACGAGAGCCGCGCTACGCGGATTGACGCGCTAACTCAGGTAACTCGGGCCGATAACACTATCGCCGTGGTTTGGAACACTATTTCTTCGGAACCTTCACTGAAAACCGCAGCTACTAAACTCACGAATAAAAATTGCTGTCACGTGTTTAAAAAGATAGTAAGTTGAATTTGGTAGCAAGTTCAGTAGTAGCGAACTAAAAGCTGCGTATTCGAAAACCACCACATGAATTGTCACCTTGAAATACAGGTAGCAGAGCAGCACGGCCGGCAGTATGAACGTGGCGATGGATGACGTCAGCAAGTACTGCGCGTCCTCGATCCAGCAGAAGCCGTGTGCCAGCCACTGGTGCTCCATGAACGACGGCATGCTGATCAGAAACGACATCAGCCACAGACCGGCCAGGTAGACGCCCGTCGACGTTTGCGACTCGTAACGCTGGTACTCGGCCGGAAACAGGATCGCGAAATAGCTGCGCCAAACGTTTCAATAGTTGTATTCGTTGCAGTTCTATTTTAAAAACTCTAAAACTTTTGTATACCGTAAGGTCTTGCATATAATGTTCCTCCCACTTATAAGACCCCCACTCAAATGTGGGCGGAGTGTCAAACGGCGGGAAACCAAAAAATTCAAATTTTTGACTTGGTCAAAATTCCACCCCGTTTATAAAACCAGGAATTCCGAATCTTCGCTTTCTAAGACCTCCTCCCACCTATAAGAGTCGCCACGCAAATTCCACTTATTCCAGAAATTTTTGATTTTCAAATGTACATATAGGGAGACCTTATATGCAAGACTTTTCGGCATGTCAGGGTTGTAGTAGATCGTGCTGAACGCCGGCTTGCGAGCTCGGCACCGGCCCGGCCCCCACTGAAACGCCAATTATTGCTCATTTGATCTGTTCTTGCGGACTCAGAATTTTAACACCGGCTGCCACATGACACCAGCTCACGCTTGTGGCCTGGTCCGCACGGGACTGAATTAGACCAAACCCATGAGTCCAATTCCAAACCAGCCAATCAGCTGATTGCTTAGGAATTAATAGGCACCTCTAGGGCTGTACATTTTCTATTTTTTTAGAAACCAACCGATCAAGACCGATAGCGACGAGATGCAAAATAGAGGCTGTCGTGGAGAAGACGGACAGGAACAGATGCAGCCGACACGCAAACTCGCCCAACTGCCACTGGAACTCGTTCATCTGCGCGGGGTGTTTGAGGTTTCGAGATTACGGAACAAAGGACAACGAGAAAACGACGAAAAATGATTACTGGTATAACGCCAAATTGTCTTGTCAGCAATTATACCAGTGGAGTAGTTTAAAAGAAACAAATGTTGAACTTCAGAGAGCGAAACGGAAACAACGAATGTTTCACCATGAGATAGAGCGTGAACGGTGCGACGGCCACGCCCATCAGCAGGTCAGAGCCAGCGAGACTGGCAATCAGTTTGTTCGTTGTTTTCTGCCACAAATGGCGGTCTGCGAGCATCGCGCTCACAACCAGCATGTTGCCGAACACCTGTGCACGTTTGCTTTTGGTGAATATGATACATCCGCTCAACGATTCGTTGAACGTTTCTAATTGAAACGGGTCTGAAAAACAATTATCTGGTGGCAAGGTGTTTCGCGGTTTTTACTGTCGTTTATTTAACTTTATCACCCTCGTGGACTGGGTGATAGCGCGCTAGACTGTGAGTTCAGGGATCGATTCCTGTCAATCCAATACACATCCGTGGGGTGTATAGGCACTTAATGACAGAAAACTCGATGGCTTTCTGTACTCTTTTCTGGGCTAACCCTGCCTGACTAAAAACATCGCCTAAAAATCATCGTTCGATCGTTCGTTCAAACGTTTTTGGAGAAATGATGTGCACAGAAAAGAAAACTGAAAGAAATAAAGTGACACATTGTAGTACAGTAGAAATACCATGAACGCCGGGACGATGGTGAAGATGAGGAAATTGTATCGTAGTGGTTGTGTGGTGTCACCAGTGAGCCAGCTGTCAATTGTGCTGTTTTGCCAGTCACTGTTGATCGGGCTCATCTTGTGCATGTTGTGAATGCGGGAGAATGTTGACGCTGTGCTGGTGGCCGTGTGGCTGTGCGAGTCTACCGCCACCCAGTTGCGTTTATCCATCCTCTGTTTTTTTAGATGCGACACATGAGCAAAGTCCAGTTTAGTTGTTAGCAGTTCACGAGAGAAACTAATCAAGAATACCGGTATTTTTATGACTGTGCATAACGTCGTATGAATCGTGAAAAGGCTGTTCCTATATTATTTGTATGTATGTCTGGTCACTTCGTCTGGATTTCCAAAGAACATTGTTTATATTTCAAAGGTGTGCATGCATAGCTGATGCTAGCACACTTTAAAAATCTCATTCAGTATTAATTGACAACGCCCATGCACAGCGAGGCGAACACGGCAAAACAGATTAGCTTGCGTTGTTTTGCTTGAAAACTTTTGTATTTCAGAAAGTACATAATGTAATTTATGCATAACCTTTCTCAGCTGACAGAAACTAAAAATTCACCTGCAATACGGCACTATTTTTGCAGGTTTATTCTGTCACAAACAAGAAAGAAGCTTCAAAAGTAACAGTATTTATATGTACACGTACATGTAGGTTTCCGCCATACTTGACAGTTGCACCACGTACGACAATACTACAAACTGCACATGAATGTGCCAAGCGATTCTTTATTTTAATTATTTTTGTTCAGTTTTTGGTTTGTGCAAGAGCGTTTTGACGGCTCAACTGAAGATTGAAGCGAAACGAAACAAAAACTGGAGATTGATTGATTAAAAAAGGTTTTGATTTTGAAACACAAAATTGATGCTTGTTGTGGCATAAGGATCAAAAGAAAATTAGTTTTGTGCTTGATGCGGCGGCAATTCAATGTACCCACGGGACCCGGTCCAATCTCGGGAACTCGAGTCAACAACACCAATTCAAAACGCGTAAAACGTCACGCCTAAAACTGCTATATCCCACCCACCAAAGCGCGCATTCAGTCACAGAACCACAGGAAAAAGATAAGACGTAATCTACAGGAGGGTGATAAAAAACGTCAATAGGAATTCCAGTTGTCTGTTACGCTGCAATTAATAGCTGAAATTTTCAGACAACAAGTAAGTGGCTAGTATTTTTTGGCTGTAAGTTTCAACTCAATTTTTCCTATTGACGTTTTGTAGCATCCTATACAACTGAAATAGAAGTTTTGCACGTTTTTACGGTATGGCCGGTTAAACATGGCAGCTTTTTTCAGGGTGCAAGGAGCGCGCGAATTTTGAATGAAAGATAAACGACGTTCAGAAACTGAATTGTGAGCCAAATTTGACGCGTTGTTTTAAACTAATGGATTATCCGCGCTATTCTGTTCATTCTTTATCCCTTGTACACATGATTGGGAATTACGTTGGCTTTTTTGAAAAAGACAACTCCTAGTCTGCGGCTGATCCCGCCTTGATGGACTGCCTCATTTATTCGGCCATACTGTAGTTTCCTCAACGCAAAAATGCAGAAAACGCTAGGTAAAACTCCGTGGCATGGTTGTACAGGTTGAGTGAGAACACCAACATGACACCAGAGAGAGAATTTGAGACTTTTTTTAGCTACACACTTGTTGTGGTTTTTAATTGAAAACACGGATAGCCAAAACAAAATCAATGTCTCGTCGTTGGTGTGACTGGAAAACAAGGCAAGCAACTTTAGTGAAGCAGCATACCACTTCGTGATGATGTGCCTCGCCTCGGTGTTTTACCGGAGAGCTGTACACACGCATGATGTACATTTAAAAACGTCATTAGATTTGTTCCTTTTCAGTTTCTTTGTTATTTAACAGCAAAGTAGGCCGAGTTTCAAATCCAGTTCGGTTTTCCATTACAGTTTTTAATTAACAAGACGCACACACATCCATGTATAATCCAAGGGCAAGTGTACAGTGCGTATACGAGTACAAGTGTGTACGTGTTTTTGTGTATACGTGTAAACGTGATACGTACGGTACTGCCGAATAAACACAGCAGCTTCTTTTTTCAGGGTGCAAAGAGCGCGCGAAATTTAAACAAAAGAAAAAGACATTCAGAAACACAATTGTGTGTCAAATTTGACGTGTTTTTTCTGTGCTATTGTTCATCCTTTGTTCATTGTACACACGTGTATTCGTTTACGTACCACCAGTGCGTATTGACGCACAGACGACGCTAACTACGTCTGCTGTTTCCCATTTGAAAGCTCTCAACATGTAAGTGCCCTGAAAGACGTTGACACAACAACCCCAGCAGCGTTCGTTCCAGCGGTCGTATGTCAGAAAGCAACGTTCTCAGTTGCAGGGCCGCACGTTGCTTTACAATATGTGTACACGTGTCAACAACTCGGGCGCCCCACTCGACGGCATTCTCTTTGAGCTTTTCCGTGTTAGCCCCAGCTAAAAACATGCCTAAATAACGGTTCGTTCGTTAAACGCAATAAAAGTGGGTTGCTGTTTCAGTTTTTTTGTCCTTCAAAGTGGCTCAGATTAGTATGAAACATCACAACACGGCACAGCAGCATCCCGTGGCAGAGCACGCGATGGCAGTTTTCGGTGCATGAGGTTTTATAAAATCGATAAGCACGTTTGCAGCCGCAAGTCTCGCCTGCTGGAACATTCAATTAACTATTGGCTACGTGAAAACACAGAGACTGCTAAACTGGCTGTAGTGCATGAATGAGATTGAGATGAATAAGCCTGCATGTTCTGTGTTGAAATGCGTTATGCGCCGAGCTGAGTTTTGATTGGTGTCCGGTGTTTCAACGCGACACGCTAAAACGATTTTCGCATCACTTTAAAAAAATCATGGTGTGGGCCGTGACATCAGTACAAAACTTCCAGCAAGCACGCTGATTGGCGGCAAGCTGTCAATTGAAGGCAATTCGCTGAATGGGTGCGAGCAGAATGAGCGTGTTGTGGCCAGTGAGCCATGTGCCCTGTTCAATAGACGGCAATGTGCGTGGAGCGCCGAAGGCACCGGCGCTTTTTCACCTGCGTAATGCATATCACACGTTATCACGGCGCTCACAGCTTGCACAATGCTTCATGAATCCGAAGAATACACAGTTCATGCGTTTAGTCATTATTGGTTCTTTTAAATTTGAGTGTCATAAGTTTCTATTAACGACAAATTAGAAGCGCTCAATTGTTTTCTCTGTTTTGAATTCAAATTTGGTAGTTTTAAAAACTTTTATTACAGGCAAATAAAAGCAGATGTAATGTACGAATAGCTTCAGCAGTTTACTAAACACATACAGTTGAATTCACGATTTCAACATGGTAAGTTAGCTAGAACCATGCTGTAAAATATTTGAGGTAGCAACAAAGCAAATGTTTTTCAGGGAAATGAAACGTCGCTCCCGATGGAGTTGTGCCAGAACTGTGAGTTCTTTTTACAGTTTCAATTCTATCACTTGTTTGACATTTCAAAACCGGTGTTAATATACTGGCGTTCAATTCAATTCGAATTGAAATTCACACTGGTGTCAAATTCTGTGCTGTCAGCGAAGCAGGGCGCAATATAGATTTTGTTCTGGACGCCTGCGTTTGGCACGTTTGTGTTTTTGCTGTGCATTCAGTTGACTCGGATGAGCTGCGCCGTCTGGCACGTCGCTTCAAAAAGCTCGACCTTGACAACAACGGCACACTCAGCTGCGAGGAGTTCATGTCCATACCAGAGCTGACGCAAAATCCACTCGTGCAACGGGTCATTGACATCTTTGACGAGGACGGAAACCAGGAGGTCGACTTTAGTGGTCGGTTGCAACTGAAACCTATGGTTTTCAAAACAAAACCAACTTTTGACACAAGAGAAAAGTCGCTGAAACAGGATTGATTTTTGATGTAAAACCAATGCTTAACACCAATTTCATTTGCTGCATAAAGTTGTTTCGATTGACAATAATCAGTGTTCTTATTTTAACTTTTTTTCTGCAGAGTTCATCCGGGGTATATCGCAATTCAGTGTCAAAGGCGACAAGAACACGAAACTAAAATGTTTGTTTCTTTGCCGGGTTATAGCCAGATCGATTTTTTTCAAAAATTGTACTGACTAGCCTATTGACCCGAGCTCATGTGGCTTAATCAATGCCAAGCCTTTTTGGTGAAGTGGCATTGACTTAGAAAGAAAAAACAGTAACGTTTACTGATAAATAACCCTGAAGAAAATTTACCTTGTGCTGCCGTGAAGTCGCCTACAATACAATATTTTTTAATGTATTCAAATAAATAAAAAATGCGAAGTTTATGATTTTGCTATTTTTACCCGTTTACCCTAACCGAAGGCAAGCCTTTTTGTAGTGAAGTAAAATTGAATAAAAAATATAAAAACTAACGTTTTTTTCATTTACCCGTTTTAAAAAGCTAATGCTTTTTTACCCGTTTACCTAAGCCAAGCCTTTTAGTAAAACGAAAATGCGAAGTTTATGATTTTGCTATTTTTACCCGTTCACCCTAACCTAAGTCAAGCCTTTTTGTACGTTAAGTAAGATTGAATAAAAAATACAAAAATTAACGTTTTTTTCATTAAAAATACCCGTTTTAAAAAGCTAATGCTTCTTTTACCCGGTTACCCTAACATAAGCCAGGCCTTTTTTCTAAAGTGAAAATGAATAGAAGAAACAAAAAAGTGACGTTTATAATTTCGTTTTGCAGTCATTGCTTCTTTTTACCCGTTTACCCCAACATGACCAAAACATTTTGCAAAGTGAAAATGAATGGTAAATACCATTTCGACCCAATTAAAAAACTAACTTTTTTCAAAGACGGTTTTGTTACATCTTTCGCAGTCGATCATCAAGTTTTGATCAGCCACGCTTCCATTTGCCTATGCTGTGCTGACTGTCTTTGTTGACCAAAGAGTATCATGATGACTCCAGCTATGAAGAGCGACGTTTTGAGAAAACAATCTCAACAGGCATTAATAAAAAAATAGGTTAAGGAAATTGAGATGGAGTTTTCTTAAATAGCAAAAATGGGCGCCAATTCAAATTGCAAAAAAGTGCCACACACGCACGCACAGACAGACACTTTGTAAATTTAATAATATAGACTAGCCAATTGACCCGAGCGTATGGGGCTTAATCAATGCCAAGCCTTTTTGGTGAAGCGGCATTGACTTAGAAAGAAAAAACAGTAACGTTTACTGAATAATAACCCTGAAGAAAATTTACCTTGTGCTGCCGTGAAGTCGCCTACAATACAATATTTTTGATGTATTTGAAAATAAATAAAAATGCGAAGTTTATGATTTTGCTATTTTTACCCGTTTACCCTAACCGAAGGCAAGCCTTTTTGTAAGTGAAGTAAAATTGAATAAAAAATATAAAAACTAACGTTTTTTTCATTTACCCGTTTTAAAAAGCTAATGCTTTTTTTACCCGTTTACCAAAGCCAAGCCTTTTTTGTAAAGTAAAAATGCGAAGTTTATGATTTTGCTATTTTTCCCCGTTCACCCTAACCTAAGTCAAGCCTTTTTTTGTATGTGAAGTAAGATTAAATAAAAAACATAAAAATTAACGTTTTTTTCAATTACCCGTTTTAAAAAGCTAATGCTTCTTTTACCCGTTTACCTAAGCCAAGCCTTTTTTGCAAAGTAAAAATGCGAAGTTTATGATTTTGCTATTTTCACCCGTTCACCCTAACCTAAGTCAAGCCTTTTTGTATGTGAAGTAAGATTGAATAAAAAAATATATAAATTAACGTTTTTTTCATTAAAAACAACCCGTTTTAAAAAGCTAATGCTTCTTTTACCCGGTTACCCTAACATAAGCCAAGCCTTTTTTCTAAAATGAAAATGAATTGAAGAAACAAAAAAGTGACGTTTATAATTTCGTTTTGCAGTCATTGCTTCTTTTTACCCGTTTACCCCAACATGACCCTAACATTTGGCAAAGTGAAAATGAATGGTAAATACCATTTCGACCTAATTAAAAAACTAACTTTTTTCAGAGACGGTTTTGTTACATCTTTCGCAGTCGCTCGTCAAGTTTTGAGCAGCAACAATTGCCAGTTGCCCATCGTGCGTTACGTTGAAATTATCGCGCATAAACCATGGAGTATCAATTTGAAAATGAAACATGGAGTATCAATTTCAATGAAATTTACTTGTTTTGAATCCAAAGTGCAACTTGCAATGCCGATGTCGATGTGCGTTTTGCAACCCGATTTTTAAAACAAAAAAGTTCAAACTTTTTTCAAAGACGGTTTTGTTACATCTTTCCCAGTCGATCATCAAGTTTTGATCAGCCACCGCTTTCATTTGCCTATGCTGCGCCGAACTGTCTCTGTTGACCAAAGAGTATCATGATGACTCCAGCTATGAAGAGCGACGTTTTGAGAAAACAATCTCAACTGGCATTAATAAAAAATAGGTAAAGGAAATTGAGATGGAGTTTTCTTAAGTAGCAAAAAAGGGCGCCAATTCAAATTGCAAAAAAGTGCCACGCACAGACACACAGACACTTTGTAAATTTAATAATATAGATGACATAACAAGAACAAGCTGCACATGCCTACAGTTGCATTCCGCATCTATGACATGGACCACGATGGGTACATCTCCAACGGTGAACTGTTCACGGTGTTGAAGATGATGGTCGGCAGCAACCTGAAGGACAGCCAGCTGCAGCAGATCGTCGACAAGACCATACTGTTCCACGACAAGGACGGCGACGGCAAAATAAACTTTGACGAGTTCTGCGATGTGAGTGCTGAACAGAATGCCCTGGCCTTCCGTGCACTGCGCTGCACTGAAATCCTTTCGGTTTCTGTATTTTTTTTCGGGAATCGGTAACCGCAATCACATTCGTTTTTCCGGTAAAAAATTAGGCTGAGATTTTTTTATCATTCAAATGTCCAGTCACTCCACTGTGCCTTTCTGTTTTTTGAAACACACGCTTTCGGGCGAATTCTCCGATAATCAACCCGGTGTTTTATTATTTTTTTCGGTTTCCTGAACTGAAAGAACTGAAAACAGCTGTTTGTTTGTGCCCCCATTATGGTTTACGGTACAAATGCACCCTTCAACTTTCGCTTTTCACAAAAAAAACATTCCAGTAAAAATTTTAAGTTTCATTTTGCCCTGACAGGAGCACACAACACATTATCAAAGGCCGTGTCATTTTCAGGTAGTTCGAACGACAGAAGTGCACAAAAAGATGGTCTTGGAAAACATTTGATACGATCTGATGTCTCGTTATATCGTTAAACTCTCTGTACTCTATTGCCAGTTAATTTTTTTCACTAAGAATGCCTACTCAACAAATTACTCAACACATTTGTTGAGCTAACACTCACAATCGTTCAGCTCCAGTGGTTGCTCTTATTTAATAATTTGTTGAGTAGGCGTTTTCAGCGTATCGTTGTTTTATGAGTTTTTTTTTGGATAGTTTCCGTATGTTTATTGCACGATACATAAGAGTATTGTTTTTTCAACAGTGCCGCAAATAATGCAGCACACCATTTTCACGCAACCAGCACAGCCTTTCAACTTTTTAAGCATGACATTATAGGTTTCAGTTTATTTTAAAGTTTGACCCAGAGCATGGCAAACCGAATCGTATCAGGCCTCGACTCGACAATATTGCAACCATCGTGGTCGTTAATAAAACGTATGACAAACAGATATCTTTTTGATAAACTTCGTAAAAATTTGTGATTGCATTTTGTCACTGCTGAAATTATTGCATGCAGAACGTTTTTCTTGTTGGTGGTGATCACTTCATTGCTTGCCAGCACGGTTCCACTGCACCAAAATGTGCAAACATTCAGTCGGATCACGAGCCAAATGCAGTTTTTCATTGCACTTGTTGCAGATCGCTGGCAAATTGGACTGCCTCGACCGAATTGTTGTCAATCCGTGATTTTTAACTAATTTTGGCAGTTTTTTGATTCCACCGAAAATTGTTTCATAACCAGTTTTACCGCTTCGTTCATGACATAGCTACTGTAAGCTATGTGTATGCTCAGTTTGGTGAATAATCAACGGATGAAAACAATGAAAACCACAAGCAACATGATCAACATATAACCAAAAACGTGACAAGAAAAAATACAACAGAGATGTTTTACTTTGAGAACAATACGTTTGGTATCAAATTGGTGCAATGCAAGTTTGCTCCAATCGGACAAACAACTCATATCACCACCGAAGTGCCAATATTGACTCTATCGCCAACTTGAAAATCTGTAAAAACAATCTAAATGCGACCCTCTAGATCAGCTTGAAATGGCTCAGAAAACTGTGCGGATATGCTAAATGCGAACTCACGCAGCGGACTGTTGCGGCACCGGTGTCGGTGTGCCAAACGTGCCCGTGGGCGAGTTGCTGCTGCCGGCGGCCAACGCACCAAAACCACCACCGGACGCATCTTTTGCAAAACTGAAACGCTAAAGTGTTCCGTGAACATTGAAGTCCGGTTTTATAATGCAAGAATGGAACCGCAAATACACATGCGCACTCGTTGCACAGAAATGACCGATTCGCTGCAGTACTAGATTCACTGGTCTATGGAAGCATATAGCCGAATATCACGGAAACGGCACAAGGTGAATATCCACCATAGCAAAATCGCACATGTGTGCGTGCGTGTGTGATTGTGACTGTGCAGCATGGGCTGTTTTATAAACAGAGTGCACCGTGGTTAGACTTGGCAGGACGTTTGTTGCAATGGCGAAAGTGTTCACACGAAACATCACCAATGCGATCGACTAACGCTGAGAATGCGGCGACTGGCGGGCTGCCCCCACCGCCGAACACGGAGGCACCGCGGGTGCCCGGCGACGCAGCACCACCGAACACGGCACCCCCTCCGAACACACTGGCGCCCCCTGGCGCTGCGGCCGCGCCGAACGTTGGTGCACCGCCGAATGTGCTGCCGCCGAATGCTGCGCCACCAAGGAAACCAATGAATGAAGAGCACCACTTTCGTTCATGAGCGTGCGCTGCGTGGAACGTGCTGAGTCAGCCGCTGTGCGGCAGCTCGCGCAATGCTCACCACGTTCCAATAAACACCGTCGCATTTCACGGGCACGTTTCGGATTAGTGTGATTGGATTCACCGGACAAAAACCAGCTGAAAACGCACCGATATGAACAGTTCACTGGTTTTGACATTCTTATTCAGCTTTGTGGGCATATTTACTGACAAGTGACAACCCGAGCATACTGTTTTGAAAGTGGTTTGCCAACCAGAAGGTGTCTGTTGCTGTGGCTGTGCTGCAGCGCCGAACGAGCCAAAGAGGCCGCCAGCACTGTTGGCTGCCTGCGTGCTCGTGCCGAACAGACCGGGCGCACGAGGCTGCGCCGCGTTTGTCACGGCGCCAAAGAGGCCGGAGCCAGCGGCTGCCGTCTGCGTCGTCTGAAAGCCGCCCCCGAACACGTTCTTGCTCGCTTGCGCCGCGCTCGCCTGACCACCCAGACCGCCGAAGGCGCCAAACCTGCACAGACGCAACACAAAACCGTGACAATTCCGACCAGCATTCTGATGAGCTGGGGACTATACGCTGGTCACTTTAGTCTGAAACTAACAACCAGCTAGCGAAAATGCATTCGAACGTATCCGACGGAAACGGCGTCATTTGTTCAGAAAAACGCCCGTTTCTCCTGCACGGGCACTAGAATTTCAGCTTTGTGCACCCCTTCAAGTATTTTTCAGATGAAGTGATGAGCGAAACTGGACTGAATATCCGGGTTGTGCGTGACAAGCGCGTCTTTCAGAGCACATGACATCATTTCAGTGCGCCGTGTTCGACTATATCAGTGCTGCTGCTTATCTGACCGACCCTCCAAAGAGTGCCCCGGTTGTGCTGGTTGCTGCTGCCGTGCTCGTCGGTGCTGCAAACGAGAACGCCCACGCGCCACCAGACTTGCCTGCGGTTGTGCCTACTGTGTCGCCTAAAATCGTGATATGACAAATGATTCACTCACAAAAAGTCACTTTCGTCTTTACCAGAAACTCGCAAAACATCTTAAAATCATCATTATTGTAAAAAAAACCACACGACATCATGCAGCCCAGTCAGGTTGGTTTGTGCCAGTCTGCGTGGCCAAGCCCAACCAAGATTGGAATGAGCATAGAGCACAACCAACCCATGTCGTCGTCAACAGACATGGTCGAGTCTGCTGGCACTGTAGTGTTACTGGTGACTGTGCTAGTGGCGGCGGCATTGACGTTGCTAGTAACAGTGCTACTGCTAGGGACCGCACTGGTTGTGTTTGTAGCCAGACCGGCACTTGTTGTAGTTGTTGTCGGCGTCTGCAGCGTGTCTGTTTTGCCTGTTTCACTGGCCAATGCACGCTGTTTGCTAATCGTGTCCTCCGCCACTGCTTGTTCTTTTGCTTGTTGTGGTGCGTCGGTCGAGGTGTTCTCCTACACAGTGACCAACGGCATTTTTCTCAGTGGCGTTTTGATTTGCTACGATCACTTAATCCGTGCGGTTCACTCAATCTATTCAAATCAGCTTACAAACTTCGGATGAGCTGGGCGATAGAATGCCCAAAACAAACCTTTTCACCAGCAGCAACCGTTGTTTCGTTCTGCTGCCGATCAGTTTCTGGCGCTTTTATTTTCTGAAAAAATAATGAAACGTTCTCGCATGAAATGCTACTGCGAGGGGCGAAACTCTGTCCAACCGACCGCAGTTTCATTGTGCTGCTCAGCCGCTGCTGCCGTGCCCGATGTCACTGACGGAATTGCCTTTGCCACTGACTGCGGCGCCGTTGTACCGCCAAGCTTTATTCCTGGACGGCCACACAAATTGTGCACTCAATAAAGTCGTAAAGCTGACAAACTCAAAAAAGCGCAGAAAACCTGCCAAAACCGCAAACCGACCAGTTCCGCCAAAGACTGCCGCACCCTGGTTTGTGGTCGTCGCAGACAACGCAGCAGCAGCGGTGGTCGTGGTCACAGTTCTCAAGGGCGCACTTGTAGCAGTTGCTGTTGCGTTTGGCTTTGTGAACTCAGCCGCAATACTGGCCGGTGGTTTCGCCATTGCTGTGCCGCCGATCGTTGTTGTTTGTGGTGGTGGTGCGTTTGATGTGCCAAACGATGACTGCTGCGTGCTTTGTGGCGTTTGTGTTGGTGGCTGTGTTGTCAAGGATGCCAACGATGCTTGCAACAACGCCTGCTGCAGTGCTGGCCGTTCTGTCACCGGCGCTGCAGTCGTGCTCATCGGTTGCATCTTCTGAATGCAGCTAGTATCGATTAGGTTACACCATTTGCCAATTTGGAAGTTTCATTCATCTTCATGGTTTATGATAAAAATCATTTTATTTGACAAATTCTCCATTCTCCTCGTGCTGTTTTGCCAAGCAACAGAACTGTCAATTGAACAATGCCAAATGAATGAAACGCGCAAGAAACAACCATGGCAAATTAAACCTACTCCGATGCCAGTGCTGGTGAATGGTGGCGGACGCAGTGGCATTCCAGATGACAGGCCAGCTGGCGGTGCAGTTGGCGTGTTTGCGTTGAACACTGGCGCGAACACACTCGCAGCGACGTTTGCTGCAACGCCGGGCGCAGTCGGTGGGGCTGCGCTGGTGGTGACAGCGGTGAGTGTCTGCTTCAGTGACGCCATTGGCGGCTCGCCTGAACATGAAGGACCCGCCGTTTTTCCATGTTTAGAACAACGTGAACCGCTGAAAAGCGATATTCTGATATCTTGAAATCAGCTGCATCGTGTTGATAACACCCTGGTCGACAGTCAGACAGTGCACTCTGCTATAAGACAGTGGTGTTGCACATTCACACACAAACACAGACGCACACATGCGATTTGCACGTGTGTGCGTTTGTGCGCGTGCCCCGTCATTGTCACTGTCACCACAGTGTCACCGTGTTCAGCAGCGATTGGCGTCTCGTGCGAGTGTCAGTGCTAACCAGCTGTCCGTGTCGGTTGTGTGGTCACCGGTGCACGCACGTCGCTGCTACTGACCAACCGTGCACCAGCACCAGCCGTGTCCGTGCGTGTCTGTTGTCTCACCAGCACACCCGTTCGTTCATCGAAGTCATCCATGCTCAACTCGGTCTGTGTGCTGTCGTGTCGTTGCGGACTTTTTAAAAGACGAACAGGCGGCGATGGTGATGTGCCTGAATCATTGACAGCTACAGGGCAGTTGAAAAGAAGCATGTCATGTCTGTGAAGCGAAGCAAGCCCACTGATTGGATGCACAGAGCCGAGCTGCAACCAGCAAGAGGTCATTCATTAGCAGACAGTGCACCACATTCTAAACTGCAGCTGGTCAAAAAATGTCGCTCATATATGGCCTGGCTTGGCTGTCGCTAAATTGTTGTGATTGACACATTGTTTACATGCAGCCAATCAGTTGACTGCTTGAAGAGATAGGCAAAAAAGTTTCCTTGAAAATAATCCGTTTTTTAATTCAAGCTCTACTGCGTCACTTCTCATCTGTGAATGACAGCAGCTGAAAATCGTAAAAAAGAAGTGGAAAGCCAAATAATGCTCGCCAACCTGTGCCGTTCGAGACGGTCGTAGTAGATTTCACCCAGTCTGCTTGTTGCTCAGCAGTAGCTGCTGGCACAACAATTTGTGGCGGTGGCGTGCTGCGATTCTGCAACACAACACACAACAAAACATACCGATTGTTTTCCAGAATAGACCACCTGTCGGTTGGCATCTGCTCGTTTTATTGAAGCACCGCCAAACCCATACCAACCATCAGCACATGTCTCAGTTGTTCTTTCTGTTGCATGCTCAATTGGGCGGCGCGTGTGGGCGTGCCAAGGTCGTAGCCGTCCGTGCGTCGTCTGTCCGCAAGCGCAGTGGTCGCTGTGTCGTGCGCCCGGCCCCGGCGTGCCACTGCGCCTCGGCTGGCAGCAACAGCCAGCAAACTGTCGTACTCGCGTTGCATGCGCTGCAGCGTCCACTGGCGCTCTTCAATAGCGCGCGCAATGTTGCTCAGCGTCTGGCAAACACCAAACAACCAGTGTACCACGTGGTGACTGACAAAGTTTGTGCCCTCTGCCGTGTAGTAATGCGCAATGCACTCAGTGATGTTGCGCGCAGTCACAAGCACGCGTGTGCGCATCAGCGGGCGTGTCATGTTCGGTGTGCTTGTGCTGCTCAACTTTAGTACCAAGTTCCGGCAGTTTTTGGCGGCTGGTTTTACGGCTTGACACGAGAGGTTTAGCTATTTCGAAAACTTCTGTTTCACAGTCTTATTCGCTTCAGTCGACGCTCACTAAACAAACCTCATTAAAATACGTGGACTGATCAAAGTCATCAGCGACGTCTGCTCCTGGCTTTGGGGGTGTCAGAAATGGCGCCACACTGGTCGACCTGACATGTTGTTGAGTTGATGTGATAGAGTTGAAGTGATGTTGAGTCTCCAATAGAATCTCCAGAACATTGTGCATTCAGCGAATGAACTATATGGGGAGTGATGGTGCCGCCTCCGTCGCAAGCTGAGCTCCTTGGTGTCCGGGCAGGTGTACACACACTCCCTGGCAGCCGCCTCAGAGCGGCGCTAAACGCGTGCCATTTTCGCGGAGACTGCAGGAAAAGCAGCCATATGACTGCCAAGCAGTTCTTGGCGTAACGCCGAGCAGATATGAGTTATCGAATCGCCAGCCGCAAAACAACAACAACAATGAACAATGTGGTGCAACTGCAAAACATGTGCAATTCTGGCCTGCCTACAAGTTGAGCTACGTTGCACGGTGCACCCCAGAATTTGCAGTTCGACTGTACCTGGCAGTGGCCGTCGACCAAGCGCCGTACAACGGACGTGCGACGTGCTTGCGCTGCCATCGGTCGAGCTGACGTTCTGCCGAGTTCGTCAGCAGCTGCAGCTGGTGGAATGCACGCTCCAGTTCACGCAGTTTGCTTTGCTGCATTGCGAAAACGTCGTTCACACACAACTGATCGATTTTGTTGACCATGAGCAAATCACGTGCATATGATCAGGTTCATTTCGTGGGTTGTATTAAATTTACTGTGTATCTGTGCATTCAATGCCCTTTATTTTAAGAAGCGCCGCTGAGACAGTGTGAACCTCACCATTGCCGGGTCGGCTGGACGCTGCGCGAGCAAATGACGATATTCAGGCGAATGTCGCTTGTCGCAGAGCAAACGGGCCACGTCAACCGCCAACACCGTTTGCTCGTACTGCTGGCGCAACTCAACGGTGTCCTCGGTTAGCTCGGCAACGTTTGCCTGAACAGCAACAACGTAGTCAGCTTTTGAGAGACGTTTCCAGGGACACGCGCTTTGGACAGCTCTTGACGGAGTCCTAGTACTCTGACTGAATGAACACAATTCACCGCATTATAAAAAGAGTACTGTGACAAAAGTGCCAGTGTCAGCGCTTGTCTGCGTGCTTGTTTATTACAGAGCAACATTACTGTGCTGTGTCAGAGCACACAATATTCGCACTACAGTGACAACGAGTACAATACTCGCTGATTGCTCATTGGTCTGCGGAACTTCGATTTTGAATCACCGTGATCGATTGCTCGATGTCGAGTCTGGTTCGCTCGATCGCAGCACTGAGCTCTTTGGAGCGACTGTATTCAGGCACACGTTCAAGCGGCTGCATTCGACTGCTCTTCAATTTCAGCATGGTCAATTCCGACTCCAGTGCATCCAACTCTGCCAGCAACGGTGTACTGAGCAGCGTGTCTTTGTCGTTCAACGTTGCAGCCTCGGGTGACACATCACCGGTCGGTTGTTGGTTTGTTCGCGAATCACCATCGCTCGTTTCAACGCGACCGTTTTTCAGAGTCGATAAATTCAGGACATTTGCTGGTGTTGTTGCGGCTACAAAAAATAAAGAAAACTCATGTAAATGTTAGCATTTCACGATAGAAACAACGCAAACAAAACCGAATTTCTGAATAAACGTGAACACAAACCACTAAAGGTTGGCGATGCGGTAAATCGTGGCGCACTCGCATCTGGCGGACTGTCTGCGGTCACGTGCGGCATTGTGTTCTGGGTGACAGTAGTCGATTGTGATTGCGATTTGTTTTGCTCCACTGTTGTCGTACCTAAAAATCACTTCTAATTTGACTCAGTTCATAAAATAACTGCGCAAACATTTTTAAAAAAATTCGGAAGTTCGGCGCACATCCAAATTACGCCGTAAAACACCCGTGAAACTTCAACGAAATCCTCAGTGCCACAAGCCACCTCTTTCGCTGTCGAAAACGTCAGCGGTTTGCGCGTTGAACGTTGCGTGCGGCTGTGCACCAGCGACAGGAGCAATGTTGAGCGGCCGTTGCACGTTCGTGGTGATCGTTGGCTGCGTGCTGTCGTCGTAGATCATTTCATACGGACAAATCAGACCATCGTTCGTGAGCACGTACAACAGCGGCGCCGTCGTGGTCGCACGGTCGCCTGTCACACTCACAATTTATCACAACCAGTTCACTCACATTGCTCACAAAAACACATTTTATAAACGCTCAGCAGCGGACACCCCAGGCAACATTGAACTGAATTCTCTCTCGACACTGGGATTAACAAACCAAAAGAATAAAAAACAACTGCAACAGTAAGGAAATATGACTTTCAAAAGTGACGGCCTGCACATAGTGACAACGTATATGTTATTCTGAAGAGTTTTGTCACAACTAGAGCCCAGTCAAACAGACCAGTCCGTGCACGCCCAGTGGCGCAGTCAACAGCAACGCCCAACGGCCATCGCTCCGTTGTCTCTGAGCTTGATCGCGTCTTCTTCAGTGGCAAAGACGCACGCCCATTCTCGTGCAGCAGCCACGGACGCCAGGTGCTGCCTGAGGCAACAAGGCGACTCGGGTGAGTGAGTGGAACAAAATGAACGATATTTCGTCATTCTGATCATGACACAAAGTAAGACAACGCATGTTCAAACATGTGACCACCACAATTTGGTATTGTAAAAAACGTGCGTACCAGCAACAGCGCCAACAACGGCGACATCAGTTGATGAACTGCTGGCACACAGCAGAATGTGCCTGCGAACACGATAGAAAAACGGGCATAATGAGCAGAAACAGACTGTTTTTGACATTTTAACATAAAGTCCTGGCCTGAAAGCATTCGGCTGAAAGCTGTGTATGTAACACGGCAATGTTGCACAGTCACAAGCACACACGCACACACATGCGATCTTGCAGTAGCACGTCTGTCATCGCTGTGTGTCTGTGTGCCTGTGCAACAGCACTGTGCCTGTTTACAAGAGTGCCTGTTTTCAAGAACAAGCACGGCGAGCGCACTGCACCGAACCGACCACGGCTGGACGTATCGCATGTGATATCTGGCTGGCAACAGTCCTCTGTCGGTGCAGCTGTAGCAGACGTCATCCAAGAGTGCGTAGCGTGTCGGCGTCGTCTTGCCGCTGCTCACCACGCACAGCTTTGGCGGCTCACTGGCGCTGCTCGTTGAATAGCAACACGCAAACTCAGTCGTCGACAGCCACACCACCGAACACAGCTGAATTGTGCCGCCTGCAAAATGCTCGCCGAATTCTTCCATGCTCCCTTGTAAAACCACCAGCCATCCCTGAAAAAGTCGTTTAATCGCCAAACTGAGCCAACCCTGCTTGAAACCAAGATCAGAAGCCGACGGCGCAGCCACGGTGCGCACAAACTGGCCGGCAGGCGTGTACTGCGTGAACGAACCATCGCGCTTGCCAACTACGAATTGGCGACCCTTTGGACTCCAGGACACTGAAATCAACATCAAAGAAAACTGAAACGACGCCACGGAAATTGCAATACGACCAACCAAACGAGTGCGCGTTTCGTAGCCGTTGTTACTTGTGATTCCATGTCACTTTTCAGTGCTCCAAGAAAATCCAAGTTTCCAAGCCAGCCACTACGCACACACAGCCACAGACGAAAACACTGAATGATTTCAATCCAAAGCCAAAATCAAGCTGCACTAACAGCTGGTCGGCACTGCATTGTGCAGCTCAATCGTGGCCTGTATGTTGAACGACTGTTGTTTGGCAGCAGGCAGCTGCATCACGGTGACTCGCGCCTCGGGCATCCCACTGGCGCACACAAACTGGCGCGCCTCCACGGGACTCCACGCGAACGCGCCACCCTCCGCACAGCCGAATGAGGCACCGATCGGCACACGGATGCTCGCTGCAGACGCGCTGAGCGGTGCCGCCTGAAGTGGGGGCACAGTGCGAAAGTGCTGCCAGCGTCTTCTGCAAGTCGCTCACGTGCACGTGCAACGCCTAGTCCGCAGTGGCGGCGATCAACAACGACAAGTACAGTAACAACGTAGAAACACAGAGTTTTCCAAAACATGAGAGCAGTTTTTACAAAAACTCGTGCGCGAATCTGGCAAGCCCATCGGCTGCATCGCGTTGATTGAACCAATCAGTGCACTAAATACAAACCAAACCAATCAGCTGATTGCCTATGATTTAAGGTTCGGTTCGACTGTCTGTCTATTGAAGGCTGATTGCAATCGCTGCCATGAATGAGTTGCGTTTCTTTACGGATGGCACATTTGCGTCACACCCACCGTCTCACCTGAGCAGCGCATATCAGTGCAACATCAAAGACGAGCACAGTGGCGTCACTGAGCAGCACCGCCAAGAGCGTCCCGTCACAGTTGCACTCGATGTACCTGACCAGATGCACTGTGTCGAATTGCACCCAACGACTGGCAGCATGCGACAACGACAACAACACGATTGACGACTTTGGTGACAGCTGACGTTGCTCTCGCGCCAGCCGAATCGAGTCGTGTATCTAGCAAATGTTGTGCGCGTCTGCTACGCAGGAGAAACGAGAAGTTATTATTCACATCAAACCCGGTTGGTGGGGAGGGGACGAAGGCTTAGTGGTGGCGGTCAAACTCAAACTGTATATGTACAATAGAAAGAAACTGATTGGTCGTACTAAATAGTGCTGCGATAGTTGTTCTTTCCTGTCAATATAAAAGACCGATCTGTTTCGTGAACCAGTCACTTTTATCTGAACATGAAGCTGCTGCTAAGAATTCACGACTTCAAGACGAAGCCATAATGGCGTATTACCTGTTCAGTTGAGAACAACACAACGCGGTCGCAAGTGGGCGCCACAACACAGAGGACGCCATGCGCCTGCGAGCACGTGATCCGCTGCAAGCATTGCACGTGATCACTGCCCGTCTCAGTGACAGCCGTCTCGCCGAACACACGCACTCGAACCGTCTCACGGAACACAAAATTCTGAAACAATAAAAACAATGACAATACAATAAAAAATGATGCAACGTAACTTGCGCCGTGTCGAAATCGACTGCACGGCAGTCAGTGGCATCGCAGTATTCAACAACATGTCCTTCTGATCTTCAGCAGCAAATGGAACACACGAAACTGATAAACTTAACCAACCTCAACTTCCAGTTCGTCAATCGCGGTAACTGCAGCCATGCTTTTTTATGTTATGTTGAGTTTCAATCGCTCAATGAATAAACTGATATTGCAAAGAAATGAAATTAAAAAAACGGACGAGTTTCACTGAGCAATATACTTCAAATAATTTTCGATTCAACGATTTTCTAAGAGAAAGAATCCATTTTTTCTTGAAATGTGATTATTTTACTTTATTGAATTTATATTCTTTTTCAAGCTAGGCATTAAAATAAGCAGGACCAAAGTCTTGTGTGAAAATAACCAAAGGAAAATCAACCCCGAATGTCTGGATTCACTTTGATGATAAATAAAGCAAAAATATATTAAAAAACATTTTTCAGAGCGAAATACAAAATATCACAGACGAAAAACCATCCACAATTAATCGGAGAATTAGAGTAACGCACAAAACTCGCAACACAAAACAACACCGGAAAATCGGATCAATGATCCGTTCAGTTGATGCACGTCGCTGATGTCTGTCTATCCATTCGAGTCCATCACCAAGAACTCGACCACTCTGTGCAGCTCGTTCAGTATGGCTGCAGTGTCCGTGTCATTCGGTGCCACGAGCCCGTTGACCCGTGCGAGCATTCGTTTCAGACTGGCCGGCACGCCCTCGGTGTTCGGCACGGGCGCACGCGGCAGTGAGCGCAGCCAGGTGAGCAGCCGCGACGACGGCGACACGCTGCGGTCGATGGCGGCGGCATGGCGCTCGTAGTGCATGCGCGCACGGGCACCGCACACCGGCAGCAGCGACACGCCCAGACTGCTGCACGACTGCACATGTGACAGGTGCCTGCCAACCGGACACTGTCGTTCAGTTTGGTTGGACTCCACAATTACGAACGTACAACACTCCGGTAGTGTGACGTTGGGCGGGGGGCACCCGGTGACACGTGCTACGGCCAGTGATCATGTGGCAGTCGGTGTTGATATCGTGGGTTGACTGACGTTACAGTTTCCAACACGTACCTTTCGGCCAATGCGTCTAATCCGTGCTCATAGAGCAGCAGCACGTGCGCACGCCTCAGCGCGTCAATGTCAAGTTGCCAAACGTCTGCCAGCTCTGTCACCAGTTGCCAAACGGCTGACTCGCTCAATGTTGAACCATTTGACGGTGACGGATTCTTGAAAGATATTTTACATTTAGAACAAAGTGCCACTAGCTTGTACACGTGATCAGGCTGTTGGTATTCAACAATCGCAGGACACAAAGTTCTTGCTACCATCAATTGGCTCGGGTCCGAGTGGAGCACCAGTGCCCGCAGACAACGTTGGCAACAGTCAAGACGGGCTGCCCGCGTGGCATCCGTGTCGGCGTCATCGGTCGACATGTCTTCTGTCAGTCTTACGTCCTCGTCTAACAGCTGAAATTGGGTTTTTTTACTTTCACTTTCAAAAAGCAATAGAAGCATCGAGAACACTGTGAATCGAGTGCGAATGCCAAAGCCATGCGACGCCGTGGGGTACCGGGGTGCGCCGTCCGACAAACCGGTGCAGAGTGCGTCCAAGACATTGCGAGCTGCACAGCAATTTCAAGAAAACATGTCGGGCACAAACAGCGGCCAACACAGTGCACAGCGCGCAGAGCGGTGCCGCGACACTGCTGCTGACGACTGTCGTGCGCACTGCAGAGCACGGTGGCCGCGTCGCACGGCACGGCCTGTGCCACTCACGGCAGCGTTGAACGGACTGAGCACGAGCGCACGGCAAGCCGGCCGAAGCAGAGCCAGCGGGCGTGCGGGGCGACAGCCGGCGGCCAGCAGCAGCCGCGTGGCCGTGCACAAGTGCGCCTGCTGCGCGAGCACGTCCGTGCCGCTGCGGCCGTCCAGCACGACCGTCAGCAGCCAATTGCGGCGCACCAGCGCGCACAGTGAGCCGCCACGATTGGTGGCAACGGTGGCGTTGCTGCTGCTGGTGGCGGCCGCTGCGTTCGGCATGCCCTGCACATCAGAACAGACAGCCATGCACTCGAATACACACGCGATTCACAGGGAACTGTTGAACAGGGTGATCAGTACAAAAACGAGAAAAGTGCATTGGTATATTTCGGTGTCCTCGTATATTTTTACCTTAGAAGAAATAAAAAAAACTGAGTGTTTCTGGTGACGAAGGTAACAGAATTAGTTGTTGAGGTTGCAGATCGGTGCCCCGCTATACAGAGATTGCTCACGCGCTCAGCATAGTCGGTGAACAACGCAAACAGATTCTCCATGATGTCTTCGTGGTGCGTCACAGCGAGCTCGTCACAGTGCGCCCCGTCGGCTGCAGCCTCGTGCAACGTTTCAACGCCGATCATGTCGCTCAGCCAACAACGACACTCGTCAAGGAACGCTGACACACGAACATCCGCAATGCCCATCTGAACAGCATCTTTGTTTTGCTAGTTCTACAACACAACGCGCGCCAAAAAACAGAACATCAGTTTCACGCCTAACGCGGCAGTTCGAAATTGTCGAGTAACCACCATAATACTGCAATATTCAAACTATGAAGAAATGCGAGCGAATGTTCACGAATCGCATGACAGCGCGATCAATACGCCAACACGACCAACTTCTTTGCGGCACACTCTGTCTTTGGGCAGTCGACCGACTTTATCGAGTGCACGTGCGAACGCAACAAACGGCGGCTGCACGAATGTCTGCCACACGAGAACGCTGAACGCACGTCGCAACGCGCTCGATCGCACACGTGACGTCACTGAGAGAAGTTGCCAAATGTGCATACAAGCATGCCGTGCGACGCTGTGATAGTCGTTGCACACTGCGCGTCACTGTGTTGCAACACGGTGCAGAACGCCGCACAATTGCACCACATGCAGCACAATACAGCAGCCTGCACCACACATCACACACGCAGCAACCTACTTCAAGCCACACCACTTCGTCACAGCACGGGTATGCTTGCATCACAAACACACTGAATTCACAGTTCCGAAATTTGCTGCATTTGTCACGCGCACAAATGCCCCAATCAAACGTAAGAAAAAGACCACTGTGTGTTGTCAGTGTCACCTGCTCGTGCGGCACGCAGCGTGTCCAGCAAATCGGCGTCACGTGACCACTGTGCCGCCAGTTGCCATGCACACTCGACCAACACCGCGTCTGCGTTCAAACTCAACGGCAACAGTGTCAGCAGTTCACTGACCGTCAGAATCTGACAAGCAATTAGTCAGTTTTTACTGGCGTTCTTTCCAACTACAAACTTGGGCGACGTGACGTGCTGATAATCAATCAACCTGTTAAGTTTTACTTCAAGTATTCGAACGTCAGTCCCTTAATTCCCATTTTAACGCACTAAAATACCCATTATAACGTAATGGGTATTTTAACCACTATAGTGAAACTGTGAAACATAAGCAAATTGTTCACTCTGGCATTTCACTCTGGTTTGCTGATTGGCTGCACCGGGCTGGTTGGACAATTCAATAGAGTGAACCGAATTCCAAAGCTGATCAGCTGATTGCCCCAGATTTGCAGCACACGACTGCAACTAAACCACTGACCCAATCTTCCAACTCCGCCTCGCCCTTTGTCGCTGCGAACTCTCTTCTTAGCACCGAATCGAACGTAGCGAATTTTTCCGGTGGCAGCTCGGCAGCCGCCCACTGTGCAAGACGCTCACAATAGAACGAACCAGAATGCGACTGCAACAGCGCCAACAGCGACAAGTTGCGTTGCGAATCTGCGAGTGAACCGTAAGATTATCTGGAGGCTCGCAACGGAAGAGCCGTTTTTCAGACATGAGATCTGTTCTTTCCCGTGAATCTATTTTGCATTGCTTCACCGCTGGTGTCATCATGCGCTCGTGGCAAACAGTGCAGCCAGGCGAGACAGCGCAGGTGCACGAGCAGCAGATCCCAGCGCTCGAGACGAACGTCGATCCGCTCGAACTGATGCCGCTCGTCCATGTGCACCTCGCTGGACTCATCTGCAATGCAACCAGCAGCACTCTGCATTTTTGTGAAAACCAACCGAAGGCCTAACTATTGTGAACATTTCACGCAAACAAATTCTGCGATTCTTTTCCAGGATATAGTTCGCTTTGATTGGCTGCATCGAGTTTGACTGTACACACAGTGCAACTTTGGGCAAAGTGTACGTCGCACTGACGAGCCACGGGGCACCTGGCACAACTGCAATAGAGAGATTTCCGAATCTGCAGTGCCCCCGAGTGATCGGCAGACAAAAACACACGCGGACGCCTCAGGCAAACGAACACACGCCGACGCCACTCACCAATCTGCGCATACGCCAACGGCTTGTCATCATCGTCGTCATCAAGCTGCATCAGCGCGCGTTGTCCGTGTTTCTGTTGTGCTCGTGCGACCGCTCTGGTCACGAGGCACAGTGTGAGCGCCTCAGCCAAACGATCTGCTTCAATGACGGCACGTTCGATCACGAGCAGACAGTCGCTCTCACCGTCGTCGTCTGCTTTTGGGAATGACGCTGTTCGCTTCTGGTCATTCGAGCTGGCAGAATGTGCCGTTAAGGCTGAGATCAGTCGATAGAGGCACGGCGGGTAGACGCTGCGCTGTTGACGGCCGTGCAGCCAGTACGCGCACAGCACACGACACGCGTCCGCATGCGACACGCCAAACTGCGCCAGCGACTGCTGCAACGTGCATGCGATCAGCCACTGTTGCGACTGCTTCGCTTTCGGGTAGCTACACAGAAAACTACGGTGCCCTTTCAATGCGACGGACACCAGGCAGAACTGCTCACTCAAATGTTTTCCCCAGAAGATAACACTTTCAGATCTTAATTCTATCAAGTATCAACGATGAAAGCAGAATCAAAGAACATCAAGCCCTTTTCAGTCATTACTCCATTCTCTTTCTTGTTCTTCCACTCACCTGCATCAGCACACGCAGACTGCTCTCAGCCAAAAGTACACGCTCGAAAACGAATCGACCAAACTCAGCCAGCTGGTCGGGGGACACGTGCGGAGACAAGTGCACTCTGTGAAAGGCAGCTGGCTCGTTGGCGGACACGTCCGAACTGTGAGCCACTGTCTCAATGTCGAAAACACTGAAAATGACGAAACGATACTCGAGTGAACAAGTTGATTGTTCGTGATTTGTAGCAATTATAATCATCAACAAACTTGGTGCCTTGTTAAATTGGCAACAAACGATTGTCGTTAGACTAACAAAAAACAGAGTTTGAATACAACCAGTGTTGTCAAGAAAACCGATTTCACATGCATGCAACTGTTGTAATCATATTTTCAGTGGTTCGGTGATTCGCTTTATGGTGATGAAGAGAACGAGCAAGCAGTTCGACCTGAGTGTGTCCGCGAGCGTCCAGCAGTGCGTGTGCGTGTGTCTGGTCCTGCCCCTGTCTGACTGTCTCACCGTCGCAATCAGTCGCATCAACTCGTTCAGTTCGCTCTGTCCAACCAGCAACAATTCGTTCACTGTTTTCTGCAATAAAAAAAAAACAGTTCCACTGGGGTACATGTTGGTCGCCAAAGTACTTCTGCACCACTGCAGGCCTCTTCTCCAACAAATAATGCTTCTGTTGTGGTGAAACATTCAACTGCTTTTATTTTATAGTGTCATAAAAGACAACGCACGTAGCGCCCGATAACAAACACAATGGTGGAGTGGCTGCACTGGTAACGTGTTCGAGTAAAGTCAATGCAATTACAACTCCGTCGTGGTCTAGCGGTTAGGATTTGTGGCTCTCACCCACAAGGCCCGGGTTCAACTCCCGGCGACGGAATAACCTTTTCCCAAACCAAAATGAGAAACTCACAAGCAAAACGTGTTACGTCAAATTCGCGCGAAGTGTTTTTTGCCTCAAACTAACATAAAGAAAACTGTGGACAGCTGGCACCATGCTAAATGGTATGACCTATTTTTTTAAACGTGTCCCACTAAAATGACGTCATGTGCCGCAAAACATGCGCTTGCCGTTCACAGCAAACCAGACTTCCCGTAAAAAAATGGTGAATGTCGAATCAGTCACACCTAACTAAAATTTTAGTGCCTGTACTTTGACAAACGGGCGTTTTTAAAGCAAATGACGTCATTTTAGTCCGGACACGTTTGGCCGTTTTTACCAGGTTGAGTGTTTCATCGTCGTCTTCGTCTCCGTGGCCCTCCCCCTGTGCTCTAACTGTGGCGTGCGCGTTCGCAAGTTGGGTGACGAGCGCCAGCTGGCGATGCAAGAGACGTGCCTCGACCGACTGACCGGCGTCATCCTCCACTGAGAGCGCATCCACCAAGCGGCATGCCAGCGCACAGTCATCGTGCGTCAATAATGACTGTAAGACAACAGGGAACTGCAAACCACACGCAATCACCTGCTTGGCTGCCTTTCAAATTGGGCACACTGATTTTTTTGTCCAGATTCAGGTGGTTGCCCTGAGATGATGACGTTCGTGTGTCACTCAAACGACAACAATAAATATCAGTGCAATTTACGTGGTGAACCGCCCTACAGAACAACTACGGTTGACAGTTTCCCTCAGCTCACACTGTCAAACGAGACCAACCATGCATGTTTTTAGCGCTGTGCGCTTCGCGTGCGTGCTGCGCAGTCGACGCAGGGTGGTGCAAAGTTTGTGCTCGATTGTTGCTGCCTTGTCGCCGTCATCAGCGTTCGCCAGCTCACGAACAAGCAAGGTCACTTGTTTCAGGGACACGTGGTCACGAGCACTGGCACATGAGACGTCACTGAGGGCAGCAGAGTACGGCACTGATAGACGCTGCAATGGACAGATTGCTGTTGGTTATTGGTGTGAAAATTGTAATCGTGAAACCGCAGTCAAAACAGTCATTTTATTGTCATTAAGACAAGGCAAACGCGAAGAGGTCTTAAAAAATCGAAAGAATTCGCCAAAATTCAATAAGAACTCGAAAACGAACTCTTCACTTTTGGAACGCATAAAATTATTAGAAGCTGGACATATAAAAGATGCACATTGCAAACTTGAGTCTGACACGCTGTCGGCTGCATCGGTCAGTGCATAGTGAAACTAAAAAGTGGCCAGTCAGCTGATTGCGCATGACTCACAGTTCGACTGTGGCGGCTGCATTGTGAGTGACTACAAAAGTGACCTTTAGCGCGCCGTCCGGTGCGAGCAGGAGCACGGTGCGCGCGGCAGCAGACGCAGCATGCACAGGCTGCGTGGTTGCCGTGGCGTCAGCGGCATGGAGCACGCCTGACGCTGGCAACATCGACAGCGCACTCGTGGCGCTGCACGTGCACAGGCGTGCGCCACGCGGCACGTTGCACGCAGCCACACGGGGACCACTCAGCACAGACCAGACCTGCAACGCAAAACGCCACTGTACTGGCCGAGTTTGGCTGCTTCTCGTTCGTGGGCTCACTGACGTTTGCTTCACATAGACCAATGTGAATGTCACATCATGAGATCTGTGCTGATCTGAGTGAACACGTTCAGGTGTGGCCAAGTGTCCGTCGTACTGTCTGACGAGCCACGGGACACCACGAGGTGCGCCAACCGCGTGAAAATGCAAACAACAGACTTGCCGTCTTTACCAGCGGTGATAAACAACAAACTCATTTTTGTAAAAATTTGATCGATTGACTGTATTGGTCGGTGCAAGAGTAAATGATCGCGTCAACAAATAAACGTGTGAACTTCAGTGTGTGATAGTGGCCAATGGTCACATTGTTAGTGTTCACTGACCTCCAGTAGCGCACGGCGTGGCGCGTGAATGACCAAGAAGAGCGCGTGCTTCTGGTGCGCCGCATTGTGCCGGTCGTGTTCGCTCGTCAGCAGCCAGCAGCACTCGGCGTCTCGGTAGCCTTTCCACACGCGCACAATCAAACGCTCGTGCAGCTGCAAGTAAACAATGGAAGCTGTGCAGCGTCTGTTTAGTGTTGACCCAAAGCGATCAATCAGAAGTGTTAAGCTCGAGAATAATCGTGACTTTAGCACTCAAAAAAACACACCGCAAGCATTGATACATTAATCAAGCTAAATAAAAAACCCTCGGCACATCGGTTTCACTTGAGCACATAAAAGCCAACAACGCACATCAATCAGGAGCACGCGTGCTTTTGAGTCGACCACAGCAGCCAGGCTCGTCTGTAGCAGGCCACAGTGTGCCGGTGTGACGGTGAGCGCAACACGACACGAGTCACGCAGCACTGAGCGCGACGCCAACGCACTGTTTCGCTCGTCGACCGGCAGACGGCGCTCGTCGCGAGCCGATTGACCACCGACGCCACCTGGACGCCAGCTGCCAAACACGGTCGACCTGTGACAATGGAGGCAAGCGAGAAATGCTTGGCCACATTGATTGCTTGCGTGCGATGGTGCCAGTTATTCGATATTATGACGTGACCCAATTATTCACTTCTCCAATTTAGGTCTACTCATGATGAAGAGGAGTGAAGACCCGTTGTGCTTGTGCAGGGTCTTGGACATAAATGACAGGCGTGCTCTCAGATTGGAACTGAAATGAAAGGTTGCAGTATTTAGCCTCATGAATAAAGTGAAGCAAAGATGTGCACGGGGGGTACTTAGGGGGTACCGGTACCGGCAAACGTCGCGCGTCGCGCAGGGCCTGGGGGCTACGTCGCGCAGTGCCTCGGTCAGAGTTGAAAGAGACAAAAGTTTCACACATGAATTTGAAAAATTACTTCGAAATCCCATGTCGCGCATCTATCAGTCTAAATTACGGTTGCTCATTGTGCTTTTATTGTGAGCTGCTGAAATCGCTGTGACCAATCATTTTAATTCACAGAAGTCACTGCTGTCGCTTTCAAACACTTTGTGACCAATGGAGAAAACAAAACCATTCCAAATAAATCCTAATCTTGTTCAAACAAGGTTGTGAACATGCGATGATTGTTGTGGTGACTTGTGATTGTGATAAGCGTTGTTGTGACCTCGACCTGTGCTGGATTGGAATTGGAGTGAATGTTTCCTAAAGTGATTGACAAAGCTCACTTTTTCTCATTTGTGACGTGGTGCGCGACGTTGACGCAACGACGACGCACGCGGCACACGAAAATCTTATTCTCAATTGCAGAATGAAGCTTTCTTTCGTGTTTTTTGGAGGTGAACTCAGCGGACGAAAACTACAGTTTTCTCTCAGGTTTGACAACTGAGGGAGGTTACGGGGGGCTACGTCGCGCAGCACCTCGGTTGGAAGAGACCAAATTTTCGCAAATGAAATAAAAACTACTTTGAAATTGAATTCGAACATTTCAATTGACTGAAACAGATCTTCAAAAGTTCGTGCACTGCAGTGGCACTTTTGTATGGTGTGGTGTAATGTATTTGCATTTGAAATCGCGCAGCGCATGTGTAGATGGTAAGCACATTTTATTCCGCAAATACAAGTGGTACAGCCAACCAGGGTTTTTGACGCGAAATCGTGCGCCAATGACGCAAAATAAATTGGGATGACGCAAAAAAAATGTCGTTTGCGTCAGTTTTCTGTTTCGAAGCTGTTTTCTCAATTTTTAAAGATTTCAGGGGACTGTTTTGTAAAGAAATTTTGTGCCCAGATTCAAAAATTTTCTGCGCCTCCGGCGCAAGCCGTGGACACCTTAGGATTTGTTTAACAATGGCAATCATGCAATAGTCAAGAATTCATCGTTCGTTTTTCAGATTGTCCAGTGTTTTGTTGACAACGGTTCGATTCAATTTTTGAATATTTTTGTTGTTTTGACCGAATCAACAGTCATTTGGTCTATCTAGCTCCTACGTAAGCTTTTTGTTCGCTCCGTTTCGAAACATCTGTTTTTTACACTTGAATAGGTGTCACAGAAAGCTAACTAATTTGGATGACATCCAAAAATCGCAAGGTAAAATGCGTTCTCAGGACCTATTTTTTCAAAATTTTCTTCGCGACGCGAAGACGCTACGATTACCATTTTTCATTTAAATTGACAGCCGCCTTTCGAACGAAACACAGAACAAACGACCATTTGTGTGTATTCGCAAAAAAATGTTGACCCTCGTACATTAGATATGTTGTACACATGCTAGCTGATGGTCAGATGTTGAGTAGCCGTGTTTTTGCGAGGTCAGTTTTGCCTGACACTAAATTTGCGAGAAAAAAATGTGGTGGGGTGGGGTCGACGTCGCGCAGCCACCCGAGCCGGTACCAGCAAGAATTGTCCGGCGTGCACACCTCTGGTGAAGAAGTAAAGTAATGCGTCGTGAAGGCTATTTTCGCTTCAATACAAATTAGGAATGAGCCTTTAGCGGAGAAAAATAATCAAGTTTGCATTTTTGCTGTCATCGTTGACATTTATTTGGTTGACAAAAGTGCCACCGAACGCAGACGCACTTGATTTTGTCAGCAAAGCTGTAAATCGCGTCCGATACAACGGGTGCCGCGGCGGTGTCTTCATGCCAGCAGCAATTCAATAATGGGTCATCACCAACAAACAGAAACGTGCTGTACAACGGTCGATTCGCACGCAGTGATGGCTGGAGGAAATTTTAATTTCACGTTTAGAAACGTTAAATTCGTCACATGACAGTTTACGACTAAAATTCAACTGAAATGAACTGATTTTGATTGGCTGCTTTTGAATTGTGTTCGCTGATTGGTTCACTAGCCCAATGCAGCCAATCAACATGCCAAAAAGCAAGTGGAGTTGTTGAAAATGCACAGAATGCACATTTGTGCTACATTTTGAGTGTTGGAGCGTTCGTCAGCAACACTGCGATATCAGGCGCGACCCACATTGAATCCACCAATAGCGGACGCAGTGGCGAGCTGATCGAACAGCGTCGGTTGGTGTGGCCCGAGCGGGGTCGCATCGCACCAGCGTTTCATGCGATCCGGACGATACTTCTTAAACAGCAGCTCTACGTTCTCCGGCATTTGTCGTGTGCGTGCAACCTGCAACAGCAACAAAGACGCACGCTCACACTCAGACACAGCAAGCCCATTGGTGTGTCTCGCGTGTTCGCAGCCGCGTCTCATTTGCATTGCATCGTCTTTGGAGTTTTCTGTTCGATGGAAACTTGCGCTACTTTTCACGCCAAAAACACCAAACTTGCACGCTTGTGAATTCGCCATCGGCGCTGTTTTTTCGTTCTTGTTTGTAGAAAACCACAGGTCGGATAGGCGTTCGAATCACACTAGAGAATGGAAAATTATTTCCCGCTGATGAAGCGAGCGCATGTCTTTTGCAAAATAACACCACCCATTTAGACTGCCCTGAACTCGTCGACCAGCTAGAGAGCGAGTATCTCAGTGCACCAATATGCCCAACAGCAAGCCCCCATGCACGGAACCTGGTTGCGACACGCGTGCAACGCAGTGAACAGCGAGAGACCGTTGACGACGACGACGCACTGCGCGTGTGCCACGAACAGCTCCTGTGCGCCGTGCAGACCCGTGCACACGCGAATCGACTGCACTGCGCTGCGGCTGAACTGAACGCTGCAGAGGCAAAGAAACTGTGACACGGTGAGCACTTTGCCGACACTCGTTGCACCACTGTGGGCGATTTTGCACAGAAAGAGCACGGCACTTGCTGTTGTGCGACACAATCAGCTGATGTCCGATGAATGCAAAAATCACCACAAAACTAATCACTGTTTTGCGATGTGCCGCGTGCTCTCGCCTGTATATCAATGTCAATCGTTCGGTGTAACAGTGCAAACTGCCGTTGCTGGTGCCGACGAGCACAGCGACCCAATCGTGCGCCCGTGTCTCCGTGCGACGTGCGCTCGCAAAGCCAACACTGACACAACAGACACTCGTGATCAGCTCATCCGACGCACGGGCATTTTCGCTGACAGCGCCGTCGATGTTGCATGTGCGCACCTGTGGACACACAATGCGAAATGAGAACTGTCATTGAACCTCGCTTCACGTCCACACGATGCTTATTCGAAAGAAATACAGAGCCTGACAAACTCTCCAACGATGTTCAGGACCACACTGCCGAAGTTTCTCAATCAATGCAACACATGAGTTACAAGGAAATAGGCAACCGCAATAATGGATCGATGCGAAACGCCGTGCGATGAAAGGCCGTAAAATGAAACGAAGCATGCGAACGACGGACATGGTGCGGCTGCGTGTTCACGTTGACGGCCGCCAGCAGTCGCCCGTGCGCCAGCACCAGCAATTCGCCGGTGTCGTTGGTCACCACGGCCGCGCACGAACGCAACCAATCGCTGCCGTCTGCGCAAAACACAAGTGGAGGAAAATGGTAAACATTTGGCAAAACCACTGTTGTACTACAGTCCAACTCAATAACATATCCAACCAGCTGATTGGTTAGTGCTCACGTGATGCATGGATTCTATGCAAACCAAACTCCGCCTCTACAGTAATCCATGCACAAGATATGCATCAATCAATCAGCTAGTTGGATATGTTATTGAGTTCGACTGTAGGTTGGCTTAAAAGCGTATTTTCCAAACCGGCCGTAATAAGGTTAAAAACCACAATCCCGAAAAAACGCAATTTTTCTGCTTTTTCGAAGTCGATTTTTTAATCCCGCAAAAATGCTAGTTTTCATCGTAAAAAGGCGCGGCTTTTACCACAGCCAACCCTAATAAGAAGTCGGTGAACGTAGCCCTAACACACACCGTGCGACTGCGCTTCGTCAGCATCGTCGTCCGTGCCCCAGTTCTCCCAATCCACGTCACCCTGCGAGTCTTCAGACGACAGCGAATGAGTCTGAGAGAACACACAAAACCAATTGAGCGACAGGCGTCATTTTGTTCCAATAAATGTACGAACACAATGAAATGCCGGAAGAACAGGGCTGAAACTTGACGCGACTTTATTCGAGGCCAGGCGTGCGCTCGCGTTCTCGGCAGCAAAGATGCGCCCGTTCGCGAGTGCGTCGATGCGACCAGCGTCAGCCAGTGACGCGTCCTCACCATCGCACCGCATTTTTCTTTTGTTTCTTACTCGCAACTCGGTGCAAGTCGAAAATCTGTTCAAATTCGTAGTTTTTTCGTACTTCAGATTTGTTGATCAAACATACAAGTGTGCCGAATGCACCGCTTGTGGTATTGAACAGTTGAACCATCAATAGTTTTACAAACTCTAATTTCACAAAATCGTCTCATTTTTATTTCTCTTGTCAAAAAACGGAATGAAAGAACAACAACCTGCAACAAAGCAAATCATCATCATGCAACAACAAGGAAACAGGCAGTGTCATACTCGCATCACAACAATCACCCATGCACCACATAAAAAACGCCCGAGATCAACAAAACCGAATGATGGAGAGATGCTCATCCACTGGTTGCTGCATTTGTGCGCCACTCGGTCAACACGTCAAAGCAGAAAGCAAGCAGCTCCTGCGGAACGCTCAATGATGCGTGGAAATGTTTGATCCCGTCTCGCGACAACCGCAAACTGGTCTGCTTGTTTGCTGGTTTCCGTTCTGCAACGTCTGTCACTGTTTCCGGTCGGAAGATGGCGCCGATTGGGTCATTTGGAACAAACCTCTCGGCGCCTTTTGCAGTGTTAACAGATGCGGGTGCATCAAGTTGCATTGGAGCAATGCTGTCTTTCTCAGCACCGGTCACGCGATTCGGCAAGACGGCAGCTGCTTCGCCAGTGCGAACGTTCGATCCGTGTTGCACTTTATTCTCAGTCAAACTCCGTTGTCGTTTATCAGTGATGTTTGCTGGTTGCTGTAATCGATGTGCCACATTAACATCACTTGCAGTTTTCTTGCACATGTTGCCTGTCTCCTCTAGTTCGATAGCAGCCTCAACTCGACCTCGTTTGCGTCTTTCAGCTGCTCTCAAACTCTGACTTTCTCTGAACAGCCTCATCCGTAACACGTAGTCATCGAATCGATGCGCTTCAATGTCAACGTTTGTTGCAGCCGAGTCTCTCTGCCAACCCGTGCGACGGTCTGACGTCTGCGTGTAAACGTTGAGCAACTAAAAAAACATTTACGAAGCATGAATCATCAAATAAAAACATTCGTGAGTCGTATTTAGTGCTAGGTTTAGGAGGTTTAATTTGTTTCGTTTTTTAATCCGGAATTTTTTAACTAAAAAATGGAAATTTTTCTTCTATTTTTCTCTGAAAATTCAGAATCAGATTCCTTATTTCAACGCACAACATAAGTCAAAATTGTTCGACAAATTTTTTTAAAAGTTCAAATTAAATTTTCTCCCAAACTTCATTGTTTACTTAGCTATTTGTCATTATTTGGTCATTTTGACCGTCATACTTCATGTTTTTTTTTGATTTTATCACTAATGAAGCCAATTTTTAGCGTTGAAATGACTTGGCTGAATTGAAATGTCGTTTCAGAAATTGTTGTTTTGCAACTTACAACATGCTTTTCAGTCGGTTGGGCCAACTTACGAAATCTTGTTGTTTAGTGTGTATCGCGTGTGTTTGAGGTCCACAATGGAGTCGTGCGATATAACGTTGAACAATTGGAGTGGAACACCACACCACACGGCCATTTTTCAGATACCCGATAAATTCATGACCACACAACCGAAACGTCATTGCTGTTTGTGAACTTGCGTCTGTTAGTTGCCCGCAACGTGATTGCGAAACTTGGTACGTGTTTTCAATACGTTTCCAGACATGGGTTTTTTGAAGAGCAGGCCCTGTGGCACACACAGGGTAAACTTTGGTTATTTCTAAAGAGAAACAACTGAGAACTACTAATCCGTTTTACTGCTGAAAATGCAATTTTCCATCTATGAAATGAACAAAATATCAATAAAACACAATTTGTGCTCATATAGTTCACCGGATCGTTCTGAAAATGGTCTAGCTGAACTAAGTCCGACGAGGAGCTTCGAACGCACCTAACGTGTAAAAAAATAATATAAAAAATCCGCATCTTAGCCCAGTCGTGCGTAACTCGTGATGTTTCCATGATCCGTAGCCGACTTATTCAAACGCGTCCGGCCGAAATGACGTCATATGAGTGTGCATGCATGTTTACGGTTGTTGGTGTTCTTTGTCACCCCCCCCCAGGAAAACTGTATCGAACAATACAGTACGCACCGAAACTTGATGGAACTGGTTCGAAACGGTCGAGCGAACAGACACACAGTTTGCACTATTATCAATCATGTCTAACATCAACTGTGCTTCCGAACAACACGCTGCCACGCCATCTTCATCATTCACAGTGGACGTTTGTTCTGTGAAAAAAAACAAAGATGAGCATGAAAATGCGTGATTTCAAATTCTTCAGAAAAAACAAACACGTAAAGACAAAGCTGTGCAATTGATAAAGGCAACACTAACTTATGATCTTGCCTTGAGCACTTGCATTCAATATTGCCACCAACTGTCGCAGCGCAGCTGATTGGTCGCCCTGAAATGTGAAGACTTTCAATGCATTCTCAAGATCTCGATACTTTCAAAACCATTTTAGTTCGATTAAAACCAAATCCACACGAAACTCCAGGCAAGAAAAACATAATGTCACTTTCTGTAGAGTGTCTTAAACGCATTTTCAGGTAAAACTACAATTTTGATGCCCAAAATTCGTTTTTTTAATTAATTATAAAATCCAGATTTAACAAACTTTTTTAAAAACCTTGAACTTTTGGTCTGTTTTCCCCAATCCCTCCTGATATCGGTCACTTCACCTTGGCAGCTGAATTGACTGCCTTCAGCTGCGAAGAAGTCTGCGGAATTATCGTCGTTGTTGACATCTCTTCTCTGCCTGTGGCCTGTGATCATTTGTTTGTATGTTAAGTTAATGTGGTTCTTCCATTTCCTCCATCAAGCAAGAAGAAGCCTGTTTGTGACGCTTCAGAATGGGAGATTGATTGATTGATTGATTTTAAATGAAGTTTAGATGAAGTTAAAATGCGCCAAAGCAGTGCTGCTGTATCTGTATGTAGTACTGTATTGTGAATTTATTCAAACGTGTCCGGACTAACGTGACGTCATTTTATTTAAAAACGCCCGTTTGTCAAAGTACAGGTACTAAAATTTCAGTTTGGTGTGACTGATTCGACATTCACCATTTGTTTACGGGATGAAATCGGCTAAACGGATAGTCTGGTTTGCTGTGAACGACAAGCGCATATCTTGTGGCACATGACGTCATTTCAGTGGGACACGTTTAAAAAAATAGACCATACCATGGCTCGTGTACTATTCCGGCCCGCGAAATTCCGGCCCGAAGAATTCCGACCCGCTCATTCCGGCCCGAAGAATTCCGGCCTGAAGAATTCCGGCCCGAAGAATTCCGGCCCGAAGAATCCCGTCCCGGAGAATTCCGGCCCCACGAATAATCGCCAACACGAACAATATTAAACCACGAAGTGATTTTTGGTAATAAAATATCGATTGGTTATAATTATTCACGACGTGAATAAAAAAATTCAAACAGCTAGTTTGAAACTTTGTTAGCCGTGCAGAATTATACCTGAGGTTTGTATTTTTGTTCTAACAAGTTCAACATAATGACTTGTGTTTCTGCACCAGTGCCCCCCCCCCCTCGAAATTTGCTTGACACCCCGACCCCACCTGGCGAAATTTGCCTAAAAAAGAAATTTTTTGAAGCACCGAAAAAAGTCACGTCTGAAATAATGAAAATGCAACCCAGCCAGCAAGATCACGCAAATAAAATAATGCAGAAATAATACCAAAAGGACAAAACAGAGCAGAAACAAAAATCGGTTGATAAGTAATGGTTCACAAATCCTGGTTCGTGATAAAAAAATCTTTTTATTTATTATTTTGAAAAAAGATTCCTCTTTCAAAAAAAATCAATTGACAACATCAATTAAAATCAATTTCCAAACATCATTAAAAATACACTGTAACATGTGAACATCGATATTTTATTACCAAAAATCACTTCGTGTAGTTTAATATTGTTCTTGCTGGCGAAAATTCGTCGGGCCGGAATTCTCCGGGCCGGAATTCTTCGGGCCGGAATTCTCCGGGCCGGAATTCTTCGGGCCGGAATTCTTCAGGCCGGAATGAGCGGGCCGGAACTCTTCAGGCCGGAATTAGCGGGCCGGAATTGTACCCCCCCCCCATACCATACCCAGCACCGAAGGCGAAAGCAAATTTTCGAGGGGGGGGGGGGCCGGGGGTGTCGTCACGACTCACGGGTAGGGTTGTTAAACAAAAATGAAATTTTTTTTAAGTGATTAAAAAAAACAAAAATGCCAATTTTTTTTAATTCGAAAAATTTTCCTCTAATATGCTCTGAAAACCTCAATTTTGGCACAATTTTTCGAAAGTTCAACAAAAATTTTCTTTGATTTTCCCTCGTAAAACCTTTAGCAGTCGATTTTGGACCGTTTTACCGACTGATTTTAGGCTTCGACAACATCTGCGATGAAGTTTTTGAGCGTCCCAAAGCTTTGCCTACCATTTCCGATGCAGATAAGGTGACGATTCGCCTCGCAGAGCGTCCGATTGTGCTCGCTGCTCCGTTTGCAAGCGCGACGTTGTCTGGTTGCTGCTTCGTGTCGTGTCATCGCGACATCATCAGAAGAATTGATCGAATTTCAAGGCGGTATGTTTCTTCACTTTAGCATTAGCTTAGCTGGGGACAATTAGTGACGTTTTGGAGGTCAAAACTCAAAACACAAGAGGCATGGTGGTGACGGTTTGGAAAAGGGGTAATTGAGGTCACCAAAACAAATTCTGCAAAGTTCCGCCATACGGGAGTCATTCGGGAAGCGCTTGCATATCATATGCAGTACCGTGGGCCCAATTGAGTAAAAGGTGAAAAGGAAGGATGAGAATGAGCTGGAACACATGAACGACTCAAAATGACTCTAAAGCAACAACGTAAAAGGAAAATCTCCCAGACCAAAGAACTACACACCTGTTCGTCGCTCAGAGCACTGCCGTCGTCTTCATGATTGTCAAGATCCCGATTAGCATCCAGTCGTTGGCGTTTGGCGTTCTGCCGACGTTGTTGCTGGTCATGTTGACGTTTGTCCTGATGTTTATGGTGCTGGTTATGACGTGGCATCTTGAATGGAAGAAAATTCGTCAGTAGAAGAGTGTCGAAATGCACGTGAGTCGCGACGACGAACGGTCACCTGAGCTGCAAAACGTAAAGAAAAAATTAAGACATGAAAGGTTCGATGGTTTGGTTGAACCGAACGTGTTTCGGCCCCTATCCGTAGACACGTTCGATTCGTTCGACTAGGGGGCCTCGTCAGTACGAAGCTAGTCGAACAAAACGGCAAAGCAACAGCAAGAGTTAAACGATATTAGATAATGCAAATGCAACAAGTTTCAATTTTTTGTCAAGGCCAAATTTCAAAAGAATGTTTGAGTTGCAAGAAGCAAAGCGAAAGAAACGAATAAGCAGTTTGTCCTTTGCAAAACCTTGGGAGATGAGTTGTTTGCTGAGAGCACTGACATTACGGGCAAAAAACTTTTTGTTTGAACAAACCCTGGCGTAGCGAATGATTTGAGCACTGAAAATATTGTAACCAACAGATGAATGAGTGAGGCTGTCTCTAAAAACGTATTTGAGAACCGCGAAATTGAAACAGTTAGTTTTGTCATAAACGTCTACCGTAACCCCCCCGTTAATCGTAATTCCGAGGTCAAGAAAGTTGGCCTCGGTAGTGTGCTGGTTTGATTGATTGAGCGGAATTGACGGGGGATAGATGGCACGTGCTACATCCATAAAGTCTTCGCAGTTCAGAACCAGAAGGTCATCAATATAACGGCATACATAGCGAAGTTTGGCTGCATTGACACGGTTATCCCGATCTAAGACATATTTGTATTCCAAGCCAGTAAGAGTAAGACAGGCTAGTTTGGGTGCACTAACCGAGCCCATTGGAATACCCAAAGTCTGTTGGTAAACTTTATCAGCGAATCGAACGTAAGTTTCACTAACTACAAATCGTATCATGTCCTTAATCTCCATGCTATCAAAACAAACCAAACCAGGAAGCTTATGGTCACAGTACTGATAGTAATCAGTATGTTTGGACAAACAGAGAAATCTCTTCTTAGAATTTTTGAAACATACGTTTATGATGCGGTCCAGACTATCGAAAATAACCTGGTGTGGAAGAGCGGTATACAGAGTGCTGAAGTCTGCTGACACGATACAGTCAATCTTGGGACAGCGTTGTATCATTGCTAAAACATCCATGTTGTTCTTCACCGCCCAAAAACAGTGCAAGCCATTGTTTGACTGAATTTGTCTGCAATAGTTGAAGAAATGACTTTGAATGGCACACAAGATTTTATGCAGCAAAGTGTTTATGGCTTTGCAGCTTGACTGTCTTGCTCCTGCAATAAATCTAAACGAATAAGGATCTTTATGCAATTTAGGAATGGCAAAGATCTTGGGGAGAACCAGATCGGAGTCTGCACAGAGAACACCAAACGTGGAACTGACTTTAGCATGAAAATCAACAATGCTGGTCTCACTATTAAAAACAGGACGGTAGACCTCATTGCCAACATTCCTAAAGTTACCGTTGCAATCAAAACTAACTCCCATTTCCTTACACAAAACTTGAAGATAAAACTTTTTGCAGATGATAACAAAGTTATTGTTAGCTTTATCGGCTTGAGCAACGACATAGCATGAATGTAACTGTGAAAGTTTGCTGAAAGGAAATTTTTTAGCCGTGTGATCTGTATGGATAGAGCGAAAAAAGTCGATTCTATTACACAACAATGTTTCACACAGTATGCGGACACGGATAAGTTCGTGGACGTTTACCTGACAGATTCTGGCGATTTTGCAAAGAAAATCATGTAGAGCTTGAACTAATACATCATAAATCTCGGTCCAGGACTTATCTGCTCCAGAAAACCTGAATTTAGAACCTTTATTGAACAATTTATGAAGCATGTTATCAGAAATAATGCTAAGATCACCGGTAATGACGTGGTTGAAAGCAGGATGCTTGTACTGGTTATTGACACAATCGCAATTTGAACTAAGAATATCACGAAGAAGCTGTGGTGTCAGACTTTTCAGGAGTTTGTTGTGGTTACAAAGAATACTACTAATGGGCTTGTCATAAGAATAGACAACATTGATATTTTTGAGTTTGTCAGTAACACGAGTAGGTGCAAGATTACGAATTCTATGATCTCTGAAAAGTGTTTCTAATTTTAAAGCTTCAATTTTCTTATCAATGAAAGGAACCGCAAAAAAGGAAGTGTGCTTCTTTTTTGCACCATCGTTTGCATGTGCTTGAAATCTACCAGAAAGAAAAGCTAAAATAATTCTTCGGATGGTGAGGCATTTGTCAGTACACGCTTCATTGATAGCTGTTTGTTCAGCTTTTTGAAGTTCACATCTACGTGCTGAATGTAGCGTATAGAACATCCTTTTTCTCTCGTAATGATCATCTTGATAAATTTGTCTAAGTTTATTGACCACATCAATTTTGCATTTCCTTTTAGTTCTGTGTTTTTGTTGACCATGATTTCTACGTCTACGGCGAATTTTCTGAGTGAAAAAAGGAGAACCTTTTTGTTTAAAACATGATAAATCTTCCGAAATTTTGCCGTAGTTGTCTATCTTATCATTTAGACCAAAAGGAAATGCCGTACACAGCAGTCTAATCAAGAAGTTTTCAACTCTAAGAAGTTGTCCACGTATGACGTTACTGTCTGCTACTTGATTGTCCAGGGAAAACAGGACTCTCACCTTTAAATCATCCACACAATGCCCATTTAGCGAGAAGTGACGTACCAGCAACGTCTGTTTGTCCGTATTACGAATGCTGCGTAGATGTTCCATGATGCGTTGCTTCAACATACGGCCTGTTTGTCCGATGTACTGAAACCCACATTTTCGACATGAAATGAGGTAGACGACATTTTTGGACTTGCACGTAAATGCAGTGTCAGAGATCATTCGGTAGAGAATATTAGTTGCATGAGATCGGACAAGATCAGAGTGATCAATAGTAGCACAAACTCTGCAGTTTCGTTCGCCACAAGCTGTGGTGCAGTTGGTCCCAATCAGCTTTTTAGACCACCAACTTATAGCTGGTGAATTGTCATTATTAAGATTAAGCTGAATACATGCGACCTTTTTAGTATAAGTATTTGTTTGGTTCGTGGGTCGTTTGGGTTTTACTTCCGATCTCAAAGGTGACTCATCCTCAGAGACGGAAGACGCCGGAAGGGACCCGCGGGGCTGCCGCGGTTAAGGAAGCCCCTCCCCGGTTTCCCGGGTACGGCCACCGTCAGACCGGAGGCAAGGCGTCACATGTGCCGGCGTGCACCGTGACTTTTGAACCAGATCCATACCCGGTCCCGCTGGTTGTTTTGCTCTTCGCAGGAGGTACAGCTCCTCCCATTATTGCTTGAATAAGAAGAAAACCGAATGAAAGGATGAAACGTGAAGATTTTATAAAACAAAACGAAAGAGAACTAGAGTTAAAAACAAAAACAAAAGACACGCAAAAATAAAATGTCACAAAAAATCACAAACTGCGTCAACACAACAAAACCCAAAAGCAGGAAAAAACTAAAAGGGAAAAAAAAAACTAAAATACCGAACCAACTGAACCTAGGTGACGAAAATAAAACTGTTGCTCAAGCTTAGTTTGCAGTGGACGTGCTCGCTGCGTTGGCGTTCGTTTGCTTCTTTTTGTTCTTCTCTTCAATGGTCAACTTGTGAAGCTGGTCTTTGGTCACGTCTGCCATCGTCAGAAACTTGGTGTAATGACCTTCTACACCATCCACAATGAGAATCACATGAGTTTTGTTCAGGACTTTGATCTTCTTATTCTCGAGGCGTTTGCGCACGGTGGTGGCTTTGCGTTGCTCAAAACGATCGGCTGCACCAAGATTCTTCACGACGCTGACCGGTTTATTTGCAGCATTCGGATGATTCTTCAGGTTCTTCTTCAGCGTCATGATGCGGTAGAAGTCGAAACAATTTTCGAAGGGGGGGTATGGTCCATAGTTGTTCCAGAGCCGAGGGGTTGGGGGGGGGGCCGATATAGATAGCTGGAGCAAATTTTCTAGATAGATAGATAGCTGGAAAATTTTGGGGGGGGCCGCGGGGGGGGCCATGTGACTTTGGGGGGGGGGGCCGGTCAAAATTTTGAAATTTGATAGATAGATAGCTAAAACGCTAAAAAGCTATAAAAACAGCAAAATAATGCTAAAAATACACTAAAAATCAAGTATAAACGCGTATTTTACCTAAAATTAACGAAATTTTCAAGAATTACGAGCAAAAATGGTCAATTTTGGTCAAAAATTGACTCATTTTATGTCTTCGAAGACAAAAATTTTCAGATAGATAGCTGGCTGAGAAATTTTTTTAGATAGATAATAGCTGAGCCGAAAAAACCTGTTTGATAGAGATAGATTCGAAATTTTTTTGGGGGGGGCCGCCCCCCCCCCCAGGCCCCCCCCTAGAACAACTGTGGTATGGTCAGTACCGTGGGCCCAAACCAATTTTCGAAGGGGGGGGGGTATGGTGCCGTGGGGGGGGGGGTGCCGACCAAAAAGTGAGGGGGGGTCCAACCTATGGTAACGTGGGACCCCCCCCCATGGGGGTCCCATGGGGGGTGCATTTTTTTCAAAATTTTCTGTGGGGGGGGGGTCCACCTAGAGATGTCAAGAAAAAAAAAATTTTCTATTTTTTTCTTTAAAAAAAAAAATTTTTTAATTTTTTTTTTAAATGAAAGTTGTTCAGAATTTTTCAGGGAGTCCGAATATCACCATCTGAGGAGCCACCGACTTACCATATGACCCCCACTCATATGGGAGGAGGGTGAAAATTTCAGACTTGGTTTCGGCGACCCCATTTTCCCACCGACGACATCACGTCTCGTGTTTTGCCTCTCAATTCACCTCAAATAACACGGAAACAAGTTCAACAACAAACCGGTGTGATCATGCTGACGACACGAGGCGAAACAGCAACGAGCAACCAACGAAGTTACGCTTGCAGTGGCAGACAGTGCAATTTCGACCTTTCGAGATCCTGAAAAACGATGCGTAAATGTGAGTTCTCTGCTTCTATCTCACCTTAGCGGCATCGGAATTTGTTGAACTAGCCTTTGCGACGCTCAAGCAGTACCGTGGGCGGGGGGGGGGGGGGGGGTACACCCCCCCCAGAGCACCCGAGACCGTCGGGTGGGGGGGTGGGGGGGGCACCGTGCCACCCCCCCCCCCTAAAACCGGCCACCCCCCCCCCCCCAACGTACCCCCCCCCCTCGAAAATTTGGCCGACACCCCCCCCCCCCCCCCATGAAATTTTGTCTGGCGGACACCCCCCCCCCCCCCAATTTTCTGCACACCATAAATTTTTTTTCGAAAATCATGATTTTTTGTCTATAAAGTCCATAATATAAGCTGAATATATGATAACTTGACCATCTTCATTGTAATTTCAAAGATTTTGCAGCAAAATTTAGCGTTTTTCCTTTCAAATTTGAGCGAAAAAATTTCATGGGGGGGGTGGGGGGGGGGGCGTGGACCCCCCCCACAGAAAATTTTGAAAAAATGCACCCCCCCATGGGACCCCCCTGGGGGGGGTCCCACGTTACCATAGGTTGGACCCCCCCCTCACTTTTTGGTCGGCACCCCCCCCCCCCCACGGTACCATACCCCCCCGTCGAAAAATTTTTTGGGCCCACGGTACTGCGCTCAAGTCCTTCAATGCGCGAGTCGATCGTCACTCACCAAGGCTGAAAACAGTCGATAAATCAATCCAGAATACCACCTGCAGCGTTGAAGACTAAGTGACAAGGTAAAGTCAAAGAAAATTTTTGTTGAACTTTCGAAAAATTATGCCAAAAACCCGTACCGTGGGCGGGGGGGGGGGGGGGGGGGGTACACCCCCCCCAGAGCACCAGAGACCGTCGGGTGGGGGGGTGGGGGGGGCACCGTGCCACCCCCCCCCCCCCTAAAACCGGGCACCCCCCCCCCCATCGGACCCCCCCCCCCGAAAATTTGGCCGACACCCCCCCACACCCCCCATGAAATTTTGTCTGGCGGAGACCCCCCCCCCCCCCATTACCTTCCCCTGCACACCCTAAATTTTTTTCGAAAATCATGATTTTTTGTTTATAAAGTCCATAATATAAGCTGAATATATGATAACTTGACCATCTTCATTGTAATTTCAAAGATTTTGCAGCAAAATTTAGCGTTTTTCCTTTCAAATTTAAGCGAAAAAATTTCATGGGGGGTGGGGGGGTGGACCCCACCAAAAAAATTTTGACAAAATGCACCCCCCCCCCCCATGGGACCCCCCTGGGGGGGGTCCCACGTTACCATAGGTTGGACCCCCCCTCACTTTTTGGTCGGCCCCCCCCCCCCCCCCACGGCACCATACCCCCCCCCTTCGAAAATTTGTTTGGGCCCACGGTACTGCCAAAAACGGCATTTTCAGGGCACATTAAAGAAAAAATTTCAAAAATTTTTAATACAAAAACATATAAAAAATGCTCATTTTTTTTACTTTTTTTTAAAAAAAAATTTAAAAAAAAATATTTTTTTGCCCCTTCCATCTCTAGGTCCACCCCCCCCCACCCCCCATGATAATTTTTCGCTTAAATTTTGAAGGAAAAACGCTAAATTTTGCTGCAAAATCGTTGAAATTACAATGAAGATGGTCAAGTTATCATATATTCAGCTTATATTATAGACTTTATAGACAAAAAATCATGATTTTCGAAAAAAATTTTGGGGTGTACGAAAAATTTTAGGGGGGTCTCCGCCAGACAAAATTTCATGGGGGGTGTGGGGGGTGTCGGCCAAATTTTCGAGGGGGGGGGGGGTCCGATGGGGGGGGGGGTGCCCGGTTTTAGGAGGGGGGGTGGCACGGTGCCCCCCCAACCGAACGTCAGTGGTGCTCTGGGGGGTGTACCCCCCCAACCCCCTCGCCCACGGTACTGGGTATGGTGCCGTGGGGGGGGGGGGGGGGGCCCCCCAAAAGGTGAGGGGGGGGGGTCCAACCAATGGTAACTTGGGACCCCCCCATGGGGGTCCCATGGGGGGTGCATAATTTCAACATTTGCTGTGGGGGGTCCACCCCTCCCCCCCACCCCCATGATAATTTTTCGCTTAAATTTTGAAGGAAAAACGTTAAATTTTGCTGCAAAATCGTTGAAATTACAATGAAGATGGTCAAGTTATCATATATTCAGCTTATATGGGGGGTGTGGGGGGGTGTCGGCCAAATTTTCGAGGAGGGGGGGGGGGGTCCGATGGGGGGGGGGGGGGGGTGCCCGGTTTTAGGGGGGGGTGGCACGGTGCCCCCCCCCACCCCCCACCCGACGGTCTCTGGTGCTCTGGGGGGGGTGTACCCCCCCCCCACCCCCCCCCCGCGCCCACGGTACTGATCATATGTGGTTCTTCGGACTCCCTGATTGATTTAGCACAACTTGGATTTTTGAATTTTTTTTTTCAATTTTTTTAACAAAAATGGCGATTTTTGTTTTTTTTAACAACCCTGGTCGGTTTGTCATCAGAAGCGGCCCGATCAAAAGCGGGTCGTTCAAAAGCGGCCCAAAAAGCGGGTCGTTCATAAACGGGCCATCATTTGCGGGCCGGCCGCGTTCATAAGCGGGTGATCTACAGCGGGTCGCCCTCAATGAAAAGCGGGTCGATCATAAGCGGATCGCCCATGTTCATAAGCGGGTGATCTATAGCGGTTCGTCCACAATCAAAAGCGGGCCGATCATAAGCGGGTCGCATGTGTTCATAAGCGGGTCAACCCAAATTATCATCAGCGGGCCGCGCACATTCATATGCGGGCCAATCATAAGCGGGTCAATAATTGATCATAAGCGGGTCAACCCAAATTATCATCAGCGGGCCGCGCACATTCATATGCGGGCCAATCATTAGCGGGTCAATAATTGATCATAAGCGGGTCAACCCAAATTATCATCAGCGGACCGCCCACACGTTCATATGCAGGCCAATCATAAGCGGGTCAATAATAATAACAGCTGAAAAAAGCGTGCAGGCGATGGGCGAATTCGCCACAAACAACATGAAAGTGGTTGAACAAGAGGTCGACAATGAGATTGCAGAACTCAAGTCTGGTGTTGAGCAAAAAGTGCAAGAATTCGTGATGCCAATAGGTAAGTCCTTTTAAATTGTTGTACCGTGTGTGTGTACTCGCGTTTTTGTCACCTTTTTCCATTTTTGATTCAAGCTCACCCTTTTGTCAAAAAACAGAAAGCAACACATTTTGTCATTTATTGTTTTGTTTCACCACTCACCAGAACTTCCGCTCCACCGCAACCACCGCTTTGTTCACTATAATATTTGAATGAATATTATTATGCAGTCAAGACCATCGGGTCAATCGTGCTCTCGTGCTTGGAGTAATCTGCGCCGCCATATGGTTCATGTACACGAAGGTACTGAACTAAGTGGCCTTTGGTACCTTGATTTCTGCGTAGTACAGTGTGTGTTTTTTAACCTGTCATTTTTTAGAAAAATACAGAGCTCGCGAAACAGAAAGAACGGGAGTAGACTATAAAAGCTACATACTTCGCCTTAAATGGAGCTTTTGTTTCCATTACTAAAACCAATTCCTGTTGATTACTTTACTTCAAAATTTCGCGGGCTCTGTATTTTGCCAAAATGGACCGGTTTAAAAAATTTCCTGTAACTTTTTTATTATATTTGGTTATACAGTGCCAGCATTTTTTGCTTGCGGGCGCAATTTCGTGTCCTGAAGGCTGATTTTTTGCCGATTTCTGCTATTGCTCGCTGTTTTTACATGGCTTGAACCTTCATCATTGTCATTTGTTTGTTTTCTTTTTGACGGCTGATATGCCAATTTCAAACGGTTTATGCTATTGCTCGCTGCTTTTCTGTGGCTTGAACCTGGGCTGAGACAATAAATTTTTTTGAGTGCTGAATTAAGCTTGAACCTACATTATTGTCATTTCTTTGTTCACTTTTTGACGGCTGATATGCCGATTTCAAATGGTTTGTGCTGTTGCTCGCTGTTTTTGTATGGCTTGAACCTGGGCTGAGACAAAAATTCATTTAGGTTTTTTAGAAATTTTTTTAAATCTGCGTTAGGCCCGTAATTGAACGCATCACAGTGTGCGTGCACAATGCGAGCTCAGACCGTTTATGATCAATAATTGAGCTTAAAATGAATGTGCGCGGCCCGCCGATGATAATTTGGGTTGACCCGCTTATGATCAATTATTGGCCCGCTTATGATTGGCCCCTTTTATGATCAATTATTGACCCGCTTATGATGGCCCGCTTCTGAACACATGCGGCCCGCTTATGATAATTTGGGTTGACCCGCTTATGATCAATTATTGACCCGCTTGTGATGGCCCGCTTCTGAACACATGCGGCCCGCTTATGATCGACCCGCTTATGAACGTGGGCGGTCCGCAAGTGATGACCCGCTTATGAACATGGGCGACCCGCTTATGATCGGCCCGCTTTTGATTGAGGGCGACCTGCTATTGATGGCCCGCATATGAACGCGTTCAGGCCGCAAATGATCCGGCCCGCTTATGATCGGACCGCTTCTGATAGGCAATCCTGGTGACGACACCTCTTCCCCCCCTCGAAAATTTGCTTTCGCCTTCGGTACTTGCTAGGAACGTAGGGTTGTTAAAAAACCATAGTTGTTCCAGAGCCGAAGGGTCGGGGCCTGCCTGGCGCTTCATTATGATATGCACCTGCCCAGCATCCGCATTGCTCATTGCTCATGATCCACTGGCGCGCGTGCACACGCTCCGACCTCAACAAAAACTTGTTCAAAACCAGTGCCGTGGGCGGGGGGTGGGGGGGGGGGGTACGGTCCACCCCCCCGAGCACCCGAGACCGTCGGGTGGGGGGGGGGTGGGGGGGCACCGTGCCACCCCCCCTAAAACCGGGCACCCCCCCCATCGGACCTCCCGCCCTCGAAAATTTGGCCGACACCCCCCCACACCCCCTATGAAATTTTGTCTGGCGGAGACCCCCCACAAAATTTTCTGCACACCCAAAAATTTGTTTCGAAAATCATGATTTTTTGTCTATAAAGTCCGTAATATAAGCTGAATATATGATAACTGGTTTGCCTACTTTATTCAAAAAGGATAGGAAGACAAAATAAACACAAAAAACATATCATAATCACGTACGCAGTGAATGATTTTGGTGCGGTCTTTTGGCACGTGCGGTATTTTGGTTTGATAGGATCTGCGGTCTTTTGGTCACAAAAAAATCTCAAATGTGCGGTCTTTTGGCACGTGCGGTCTTTTGTCCGCAAGCCCCTCGTCTTCGGTACTGGTCTCTCCCTACCCTGCCGATCAATCTTTTTTAGGCTTTCCAATTTTGTCATTTGTCCTATTCACTTGAGCAGCTGCTGAAGCGAGCGACGACAGTTAACCAGCGACGACATCACAATCTGCATCAAGAAAAAATGGCATGTCTCCAAAAGTTGAAAGAAGATATTCGCCTTTTGGAGACGCTATTCCCGAAAACGCACGATCGCTTTCAAATCGACCATGCCACCGTGGACGAGATTAAATGCAGATTCGTTGGACCAAACAGCCAGAAAATCGTTATCATCGCAAATATCACTGTCAGTTTTTGTTTTGTTTGGAAGTAGTCTTCCGAGAAACAAGCCCACCCGACGACAACGAATGCTTCCGTTGGTCTAAATGTCGTTATAAACTGTCGAGACAACAAGTCAGACTATTAAGAATGAAAAACAACAGCATTAGCGTCTGTTGACATAAAACAAACTGCGTGGAGAACGCACGCAGCGGAATGAATTGAGTGGACTTGTTTTCAGGAAACGTACCCTCAGCAGCCACCGGTGTGGTTCTCGGAAGCAGACGACCCAGTGATTTCTTCTGCGATGTCGTGGCTGAGTGACAGTGACGCTGAGTCAACACACGACAGTCATATTCTACCGCAAATCTACCATTTGGTGAACAAGCTGTGCTCCGAGTTCAATCTGACGCCGCCGTCGCAGCTCGCCAGAATACAACCGTCGGAGCCGGTCGGCTTTTGGATCTTGTCTCTTAGTTTTGTTTTTTTTTGTTCTGTCTGACTGTTTCTCCATTCTTTTCTTGCACTTTTTTTCAGAAGAATGAAGGTCGCACCAGCGATTTAGAAAGCGACGATGAAGATCTGTACGAAATGGAAGTCGATCCACCGTGAGCTTTAATTGATATTGTCGACTGTTGCCATTATTACTGCGCGTTTTCTTGCGTTACTGCCATTATAACCACGAAAAAAGTCATGCGCTTGGCAGAAAAAACGAGCGAACAAGCAGACGAGGAAGACATCGTGCCTGAGGGTCAGGTTGTGCTGGACAAACTGAAGCACATGCAACGAGAGCAGCACTTGAGTGGACAGGCCACTGGCTCGGTCACGTCAACTGATCGTCTTATGAAAGAACTCCGCGACATCTATCGATCGGAACACTATAAATCTGGTCAGTTTGTCAGCTGCTTATGCTGGAACCAGAAATTCCTAAAACGTTTTGTTTGACCAAAGAATCTCAACCATGGGCCGTCTTGTGAAAAAAGCAGCAACTAACTAATTTTTCAATGAATGCGTATGTTCGCTCAAACAGCGCAGTATGAGTGTTCTTGCAGGCCAGTACAGCATCACGTTGGTGAACGACAGTCTATATGAATGGCATATTCAGCTGCGCAAGTACGTTCCTCTGTTATATCTTACACTTTTTTTGTAACTGTTTTTCGTTTCTTGCTCCCATTTCTTTGATAAACAAGGCTACAGAGAAGTTTTTGTTTTTCATTTCAGAGTTGATCCGGAAAGCTCACTAGCGCAAGATTTGGCGGTGATGAAGAAAAAAGAAAACAGAGACCACATTCTGCTGCATTTCGTCTTCAAGGCAAGAGCAAGCGTCTATTGCACGCACAGTGGCGGCGTTCAGAAATATTATCTGTTTCAACGGAAATGGCGTGAGGTGTCACGATGTGTTTCGTTTTGCAGGACTGCTTTCCATACGAGCCACCGTTCGTGCGAGTTGTGGAGCCGACGCTTTCCAATGGTTTCGTGCTTGGTGGCGGCGCCATCTGCATGGAGTTGCTCACAAAACAGGCTAGCAGTCGCTGTTGTTCCAGACAAGCATGTAACGATGTACAGTCGAACTCTCAGCGGATTGGCTGCTTTTGAATTGGGTTCACTGATTAGATCAACCAGCTCGATGGCGTGACCATGTTATGTTATAACGATACAGAAATTTTACAGTGCACTGCAAAGTATTTGGTGTGCCAATAAAATCAGGGCAAAGATGCACTGATGCTTTTCATGTTCAAATTGTTCACTTGACGGCTTCGTTCGATTGTTTTGCAGGGCTGGAGCAGTGCGTACAGCGTCGAGTCTGTGATCCTGCAAATTGCTGCAACGCTCGTCAAAGGCAAGGCGCGCATTCAGTTCGACGTCAAGGTTTGTCCATCGACAATATTGGACGAGAGGTCGGAGGAAACACCCTGGTCCATTCGTTGAGAAAACCACTGGAAGCCATTTCAAAATCAAATGCGATCTTGTTTTTTGCCGTGCTTGTTTTATATGTTGATGAAGGAACAAAATTCCAAATTCCTTGTTTTCAGGGTCAATACAGCTTAGCCAAAGCGCAACAGTCTTTCAAGTCGCTTGTGCAAATACACGAGAAAAGCGGTTTGTGCTTGCTTACTTGTTCATTGTTCTCACGCTTGTGGCGAGGGGTCAGAACAGAATTACCCTCGGCCAACTTAGCCAATTTACCCTCGGCAGTTACCCAATTCACGAGGTGCTATACTCAAATTTTTGGAGTTCTGAGCTTCAATGTGACCTTGAACATAGAAAGAAAAGAAAAGCAGTTTCAATTGTTATGCCGCAATTCAACATAGCCTGAGGAGTGACCCGGTCCTAATTAGTGGACTCGAATCACTTCACCAATTTTGAATGCCCACATCATGCATAAAACTGTTTATCTATGCGCGCATTAAGTCTCGGAACCAAAATAAATGATAATAACTATTTTTTATAGCATATGTTTTGCATTATTTTTTCGATCGCCGAAATTTTTTCCGGATTTTTATTCCTCGGATGATTATCAACACGACATACCTTACCCATCGTGTCGGTGTCTCTGCCAGTCAGCCAGACCCGTGCGATGGTACGGTGCAGTCCTTCAAACCTGAGTTGCTGTTAGAGATGTAGGGGTCAAAAAAATTTTTTTTTAATTTTTAAAAAAGTAAAAAAAAAGGCATTTTTTTAATTTTTTTTTTATTAAAAATTTTTGGAAATTTTTCTTTAATGTGCCCTGAAAATGCCGTTTTTGGCATAATTTTTCGAAAGTTCAACAAAAATTTTCTTTGACTTTACCTTATCAAATAGTCTTCAACGCTGCAGGTGGTATTCTGGATTGATTTATCGACTGTTTTTAGCCTTGGTGAGTGATGATCGACTCGCGCATTTGAAGTACTTGGGCGTCGCAAAGGCTAGTTTAACCAAATTCCGATGCCGCTAAGGTGAGATAGAAGCAGAGAACTCACATTTTTGCATCGTTTTTCCAGGATCTCGAAGATTGAAATTGCACTGTCTGCCACTGCAAGCCCAACTTCGTTGGTTGCTCCGTTGCTGTTTCGCCTCGTGTCGTCAGCATGATCACACCGGTTTGTTGTTGAACTTGTTTCCGTGTTATTTGAGGTGAATTGAGAGGCAAACACGAGACGTGATGTCGTCGGTGGGAAAATGGGGTCGCCGAAACCAAGTCTGAAATTTACACCCTCCTCCCTTATGAGTGAGGGTCATATAGTAAGTCGGTGGCTCCTCAGATGGTGATATTCCGGTTAAAAAAAATTTTTTTAAAGAAAAAAATAGAGAATTTTTCTTAGAGCATCTCTAGTTGCTGTTGTATCATTATTCGTTGCATCTTCGTTATTTTGTGTTTTTCGATTCATATGACGTGTTTATTATTCAGGTTGGTACACACCACCGAAACAAGATGGCTGATACAAACTCGGCAACACGGGCACCGTCACGCAAGTCCGTCGTGCGACCACATCAACATGCTCTGTTTTATTTGTATCTTTCTGTGAAATATATCATACGTTTCTGCTGTTGTTGTTTTTTAGCGGGTGCTGTCGCATTTCATTTGGCTTTCAGCAGCCTATAACCGCAAGCTTTTCATAGCGTTCCTTTGTCAAAATTGGCCACTTCGTGCTCCCTATCTGTGTTGCAGTCGGTGTGATCTTTGCTGTCAGTGTTGTGTAGCGTTTGACGATAGGCGGAGGGACGTCAAATAGCAGAGCAGAACTGACAATTTCTTTGTGTTATTTGGAAGTTTACAATAAGTGACCTATTTTTTTTGTCGTGAGATTCCCGTTTTTTGATGTAATTTTTATGTTTGAAACTTTCTCTTGCGACGAGAAGTGGATTTATGCAGACGTGTGAGACCGTCAGGGCGTGAGCATCACGTGATGCAAACCATCGGTGCGTGGTGTGTCGCTGTGTGCGCATATCATGCGGTGTACCAGGGAGCACTCTCAAACTAGAGTGCGTCTTTCAAGCCTTTTCAGCCACTCTGATTTGTAAAATCGCTCCAATTTGAGGAACTTGCATGCTCACCTGTAAACTTGCGCAACATCATGTGTCAGTGGTTGTTGCTGACTTGACTGGCTTCTTGATTTCGATTTGTGTGATCTGCTTGTCAACGTTGTGGCACATTTCACGTGTTGTTAATAACGCTCAGCAATTTGTGAAACAAGCTTTTTGTTTACACGTGCGTGCGCGTGCTTTTTTTGTTTGAGGCTTGCAAGCCGGACAGGAGTTGCTCAAAGCGGAGTGCGCTCATTAAATCACACCGCAGCATGTTCCACAAAACGTTTCTTGCCGGGCGTTCTCTGTGGTACACACACCGCTTTCTGCGGTACACCACACACCGCTCTGACGTGTCCGGTTACACCATCGCACGCCAACCATAACCAACAGCTCACCGTGCAAAATGTTCACAAGTGTCCAAGCAGCAATTCGGCTCAGTTTGACTGTTTGAGTGATGACGTTGTTCCATTTTCAAAAAAAGAACTCTGCTTTACTTTCGTTTTTTTGGAGTGTGAATATAATCGTTAGATTTCTCTTTCTCAGACGCAACGAATTGCTGAACGGTGTTTTGAAGCTTATACATCTTTGGCCTTTGTCAAAGAACACTGTCAAGTTACACTCCATGTTTGTTGATGATTGTATTAGTTTTAGAATGATTTGACATTGATACAGAGTGATGGTCGTTTATAACCGAACGTTGATTGGCTAAACAGCTCAATGTTAACTCGCAAGCGCCCCATTCAGTGTCGTGCTTGTATTGCAGCCAATCAGTGTGTTTGTGTTCTGTCACTGGATTGCAGCCAGTCAGCTCGCGACCTGTTGTAAAAGTGGAAAATCCGAAAAGCGTGGAATACGGATTTAAAAAAATGGAATGGCAAATACGTATATGGTCAATCAGGGCATCAGTTGTGCGCTCTCCAATTTGTTTTGCAGTGAACAGCACAATAATAATCACTCTGTATCAAAAATGGCTCAACTCTCAACAAATTGAATTTCTGATTGTTTTTGCTGAACAGTCAACTTTCAAAGCTTCGCCCAACAAGTTTTTTATTGAATTTCTTGGGTTGAAATAAAGAGCCATTTTGCAGCTTTTCCAGTGGTCACCTCCTAGCTAAAAATAATGTTCTTGCTTGCTGGCAGGATTTCTTTCTAGCTGCGATTTTTTGATTGAAAATTAGCGATTTTCGCGTTTATCTCCGTGGAGTACTTTAGCGCTATGTCGATACCGTTCGTTCACACGCTGCAATGCTGCTATTATGCTGTTCATTGTCCATGAAAACATTATTTATGAAAAATTTGCACTGTATCATACGTTTGGTTGTATTGTTTTTTTCTTGATTTGTTTTTTGTTCATTCAATTCGAACTTTACTTGGTGTTAGGTTGTTTTCTTGATGGATTTTCAGTGTGATCGATTTTTGCCGTCTCTACTTATTGTGTAATTGTGGTTTTCTTTGTGTAATTTGTTTTGACAGAATTGCGGATGGCAATAATTTGTAATTTTGACGTTGCTATGTTTCCAGGATTCGGTTTGACTTCCAGACGCAATCGAATCCGGCTGCAGGCTAGCAGCATTTATTTTTTTCTGCGACAAAACACAAAAATCAAGCTGGCACAAGAGTAACAAACAGAAGAATATATACACACAGAGCTTTAAGGTAATTTGTCTGAAACTGCAGCAACGAATGCCAAAATTAACGGACAAGAGTAACAGCAAATTTTGAGCACCACACGGAATAGTTTTTTGTTGTTCAGTTGTTAACCTTGGAGAAATTGGGGAAAATTATTTTCTGGAGTCATTCAATGTTAGCGTTTTATAAATGTATTGTGTGTGACCCGTATCAAGTCGCAAGCTGGATTACTAAAACGATGTAAAGAAAGTTGAAGCACGCCGATTGAAGAAAGTTACAATCAGGATAAAAAGGTCATGAACTGGTTTTGTACGTGTATGTAGTCGGGCTGCAGTTTGTTAGTATTAGCTAATTTATTTCGAATGGTTGGTTGATGAATCAGGTGCAACGAAGAAATGCCACACGCATCTTTAGGGATATTCCGATTTGTGGGCGCTGGTGTTTGCCATAGCCGTGCGACGGTGTGGTGTGACTGAATAGGCAGCCAACAGCCAATAGCTAACGCTAATAAAACAGCCCGACTGATAGAACGGAAAGAAAAGGCTAAAACAAGAAATTCAGCGGAAATAAATAGCAACTGTGGAACAATGAAACGTCATCAATGTTTCAACATCACTCTGGTTGTCCATCACTGAAAACAGAAACGCGTGGGAAAACTTGGAACACACAGAAATCGAAGAGGCAACACAAAAACAACAACGACGGCATCAGATAAAAATCTCTCGTATCAATCAGATCAGTAGGTTCAAGCGTGCAACAGTAAGACATAATGTACAGCAAGTGAATGCGAGCAACAGCCTCAAACATATGCCCTTTTCACCCTGTAGTCCTTCGGCAGTGTACCGTTCGAGACACTGCCTGCTGACGGTATGATCATGGAGGCGAGCATGTTGCTGCGTTCTCTGAGTGTCGTCGGTGTCCTGGACAGCGTCATGCTGCCCGACATCAGCGCCGCCGCAGAGTGCTGCGAGCGACTCGAGCCAGAGCTGCTGCCTCTCACTGACGGCGTCGGCGGACAGGCGTTCGCGTTGAACAGAACCGTGGCGTTGTTGAAGCTGAACGCGCCGCTGCCGTGCGCGTCTGGCGCGCTGTGCTCCACGGGCGCCAGCTTGGCGGAGCTCGGCGGCGACGCGTAGATGTTCGTGGTGGGGTGGATGAGCGCAGGCAGCGGCGCCAGCTTGCCGTTGGCGCTGTGCTGCTGCTCGATGATGCGAGCGTTCGTTGCGGCCGCAGTCAGTCGTGCACGCGTCAGCGACGAGGAGTCGTAGTCGCACGAGCTGATGGTCGACGAGCCACCGCTGGCCGTGCTCTGCGACTGCTGCTGCCGCCACAGTGACACGCGGTAGCCGAGCAAGAAGCCGAGTGTGGACGCGAGAGCCAGTGTCAGCAGCACTGCGACCGCGATGCTGCCGCCTGAGTGCGTGTGCGGCCGCTGCTCCGCGTTCAGCGACGGCGCTGCTGGTTGTGCACGGTAGACGTCTGTGAGCAGAGTGAAATGCTTGTGTCCAATGGAAAGCTTCCTGTTATGCAGCTGGCCTGTCACTGTACACTCACCATCAATGGCGTACATCTCTGGGTCGAGTTCACCCTCGGGGCACAGTGGCGACCGGCCAGAGTCGACGTTCTGCGTCAGTTCGTCCAATTTCCAGCGATCACTGAAAATCATAAAATTAAGAACATGGAAATCACAGAAATGAATGCAACATCTACAATGCGCAAACAGCTACGGACTCGTTGACGGCGACGCATCGGGCGTGCGAGGCGGCCCAGGCGCAGTGCGGGTCCTGCAGTCGCACGCAGCCGCCGCACGTGTGCTGTTGGGCGCATCTGGCCAGCGGCACCGCCTTGACCTGCGAGTCGCTGACGAGCACAAGCGAGCGCTGCACCAGCAGACTGCGGACGGGCGTGCTCGCTGCGAACACCTGCACAGACTCGACCAGCACCGAGCGGCCGGTGGCCGTGCGCACCAGCTTCAGCAGACGCCCGTCGTCGGTGCCGAGGTAGAGCACGTCGTACGGCTGCCCGTCCACCGCGCGCACGCCCGCGGCCACCGCGATCTGCGTGTACACGTGCCTGCAACACACGCGTAGTCACCCTGCACTGTGTTCGTCTGAAAATGGTCTGCTCTGATCAGTGGCAATGTTCACTGGCCAGACGCACTTCATTGAGTTGTCAATGATGAGCGGCGCTGGGAACCGGTCGGGCACGCTGTCTGCCATGAGCATGTTGCGCTGGATGAAGCTGATCGTTTGCACCGGCAGCGAACGAGAATTATCGACGCACTGAAGGCATTGCAAGGAAAATTGATGCTTCACGTATCGCACGGTTTTCAGCTTGTGTGAAAATTTGGAACACCCATTCTTGACACGACAATTCAAATGGCCCGAGTCGCTTATGCATGTTTGAAGTGCCGCATCACTCATGAAACTACTGCCCATTTGCACGTGCACAGACGCATTGAATCGCAGAACAGCAACGACTAGTGTCACCTTTGCGGGCCGCGGCGTCGGCAACTGATTGGGCAACACTGGCAGCCAGGGCGCCTGCGGACTCTGCGGTGTTTTGAGGAAGGCGGCGTGGTCGAACACGTGGTCGACGTCCCTGAGACGGTAGGCGCACACAGCCGACATGCGCATGGCGTTGCTGCCGCTCGTGAACACGCCGTAGACCACGGCCGCGCCGTCCGACTCGAGCAGCACGTCGCTCACGGCCTCTGCAACACAGCCACCGCACAATGCTCATTGCGAACAGTGGTGTAAAAGCACCGCTGTGCCGTTTTCACAGTCTTAGCTCAGTTCACTGCGTTTCTCGAAATAAACATGAGACCAGATGTTACAACGAGTTGAATAAGCGAATCAGCTCGTTTTACTTGAACAGTCGAGCTCAATGCAAAAAAGTTCAGCTCTCCAGTTGTGCCAGAGAGTCCAGCGTTCTCTCCCCAACAACGAAACACGCGACCACGTACGCAGTTCGTTGAAGTGGAACGGCTGCTCTGCGGGCAGGCGGCACGCGAGTCGCGCCTTGACGAACGTCGTCCACGAGTGCGCGTACGGCGGGGGCCCACCGTTGTCGCGGCGACACACGCGCGCCACCCGCGAGTACACCACCGAGGAGCTGTCGTCGTTGCCGTCGTGCTCGACCGCTTTCTCGCGGAACCAGAAATACACGTAGTCGCCGCGGGCGATGCTGCCGACAAAGTCCGGCTCTGAAACGCACAAATGGAACTTTAGAAATTGGTAGAAACAGCTGTTCACAAATCTAACTAACTATTCTTGGACGACAGAACCTCTGTGCAATGCCAACATGCTAACCCCAAGCGAAACCGACCATTGAGCACGGTGCGTTCGTCGCGTTTCGTCCGGAGCATGCCGATGCCCCTGGCGGACTTGCCATCGAATCTGAGTGGCTGCCTGTAGAACAACGGGTCGGTGCCGCCGAAGTCGGTTACGGTGCCCGTGTACAGCTCGTCCGAGTCCGTCTCAGCGACCAGCACGGCAGTGCTGTTGTGACGCGGGTCGAACGGGCTGATGCCGTAGCCGTCGAACTGGCGCAGCATCTGGTAGCCGGCGACGCCGCCGTGCGTCGACTGCGCGTACTGGCGACACGTCGGCTTGTAGGCGTTCGTGCCGCAGACCAGCGTGCGTCCGGACGTCTGCGGCAGCATCACGCGCACGTAGTTGTGGCAGTCCTCGGACGACCTGCCCTTCAGCTGGCACGAGTCCACGTCGCCCGCGTCCGCCGGCCACTCGAGTTTCTGTACCGAATTTTAAAATAACGGTGAAAACGGTTCTGATTAAGATCTGTTTTCTTTCATTTCTAACCAAAACTGCCGTCAGATTACGTTCAGTTTTGCTGAGTTCCAAATTGCCGCGCAGCCGAGAGACATTTTCCCTGTCTGTACATGCAAATGCATATTACGACACGTTCAAC